>SRMA01027027.1:74225-325836 GCA_007224835.1 Danionella cerebrum
TCTGTGGTAAAAAATAAAAATAAAACATTTACATTTTTACATTAAAGAACTATAAAAAATTTATTTTTTTAGATGGAAAAGTTCTGCATTTAAGCACATTTTAAATGAAATTGATAATGGAAACAAAAGAATAATTTGTTCTAGTGTTGTGATCAGGTATTTCATTTAGTTATGCATTATACAATCATGCATTGACTGTTTTATTCTGTAGTTTGAGGTGGGAAGTAGAGAATTTCATTTACTCGTGCTACTTTTACTTAAGTACATTTTTACTGAAGTACTTACTTCTTTACTTTTTAAATAGAACACATTATTGAGTAAAAATAAATCTATGACAGAGAATAAATAAAATGCAACAAAAATGCAGTGCAACATGGCATCCCCTTTACTGATTGGCTGCTTGAACAAAAAATCCCTCATTTCAAGACAATGAAGGAGACGATGGTTAAAACTTTTGTTACTCAGACCCAGCTGACAACAATTGCCATCAATTTTGAACGCTTTAATTTTAAATCGCAATTGCATGTGTAAGCAGTGCTTGCTCAAGTCAAGTGAAGTGGAAGCTTTCAAGACATGAATGTCAAACTTATGGAACATGTTGAGGTAAGTTAACATTTATTTATCTTACATAAAAGTTGTATTGTTGTGTGTGGTATTGCATATTGCAGTATTTAAATCAATACATGCATAGGTATTGTGCATGTACATTACTTTGGTTACATTATCAATCTGTTACAAATAAAACACACAAAATTATTTAAAATTACATTAATAGTAGTTCCAATCAACTGAACAGTAGTGCAAACACAGTTTCAGTGAACATTTAGGACATCACAATTATACTTGTATGTCATCATTTTTCATCCATCTAAATCACTGAACTTGTTTGTAATGAATGAACAATTGAAGGAAAGTCACTCAGATATAGATCACAAGAAATCTTGACAAGGCAGTTGTGTTTTCATTTGGCATGCATTTTGCAATATATTCGGCACATCCAAACAGTATGAGCAAATATTTACATTTATCTGCTATATTTCTTAAATTATGCATGCAAGCTTCACTCGTTTAAACTTATTAATGGGAAATAATATTTTGAATGGTAATTTTTGCACTATTTATAAAACTTCAATTTTAAAGGGATGCAAGAAACAATTGTGCAAGACAAAATGTAGTAACTGTAAAACTTAACGTACTTTTTTCAGATACAGCATGTTTAATTAAAATGTCATTTTCATTTAAATTACTCTTTCTTGTTACAGAGAAGAACAACCGCCTAAGATGAAGGACTTTGGTGACTGTGGAAACTCGGAAGAGAAATTTTCCACTTTTACCTAATAAGGCAGATCTGAGCATTTTATGGCCAGCAGGCTGAATCGAGCCCCTTGCTTTACTCCATGTTCGGTTTGTAAGAACCATTATGCTCTGATTGAGCAAGCACTGTATAATAATAATAATAATAATAATAATAATAATAATAATAATAATAAAATGAATAATCGTCTACCCCTGTGTTAAGGTGTTCTGTTATAAACTTTATTATAATATAAACTATTATTAGAAGCTACTTTTTACTTGTAATTGAGTAGGTTTTTAAGGTTACTTTTACTTGCACTTAAGCACATTTTCACCTCATGAAGTTGGGGTTGTTTTACTTGAGCGCAAATATGTTGTACTGCTTCTACCCCTAAAATTAGTACATCTGGAAAATGTAAAAATAATTTGATGTACTGATTAGTGTTTTGAGTTGTATTGGAAACAAAAATAAAGAAAAGTTTATTTCTTATCCAACTGCATATAAAATGAATAAAGCATGTGTTCTAACTTACCAATACAAATGGCCATGGTATGAGTAGAAGTATAGAGAGGCAGAGTCTTCAGCAGTGTAGTCTTTGAACCGAGCCTCTCCTTCAGATCCAGTAATATGTGGTCCGGCATACTCCAGCAGGAATTCTCCTGGCTCAATGATATTTGTTGAAATTATACCATAACCTAAACAACAGAGTACAAATAAAAATATAATGTATCTGTTTCTATTAGTGTTACTTCTCCAAGAAACATAGGCCCTATTAAAAAAGTTTGCGAAAAATCACATGTAACATACCTTTCTTTTGACTGATGAATTTCTTTTCAAAGTTGCCTCTATCTTTCCCAGATTTAATGAAGTGCAAAGCTTCCTTCTCGGGGCAAACTCTTCTGGGTCTCATTTTGCTGTGAAATATTTTTCAATATTGTTATTTAGAGTTTTGTGTTCTGAAATTAAGATACATAAACAATTTTTGAATCTTAGACCGTAAACTTACCTTATCTATTGTTGAGCAATATGACTCCAGTAGGTTTTTCAAGCGTTTGTAGATCAAGATTGGGCTGTTGATTTCAAGATTACGTTGTAAATTTCCAGTGTAGGAAAAATTGCTGTCGAAAGCTTCTTCTCTTAGGACCAATGTCTTAAATCAGCTGAAAGCGACTGAACGGTTCTGGTCAAAACAAGCATTTATGTGATAACCTGGCCTGATTAGCATTGGGGATAGTGATTGGAGAACCATTGTCCTCCACAATTTCTGGGTATAGTTATGCAAAGCAAGGCCTACAAGTTGATCCACCAAAAGCATGGAAAGAACCAGATTTCTTGGTTAAATTATTGAATCAAATGTCAGAATAAATCAAAACATATTGTTAACATAATGAGTTAAAGCTCAAAGGAAGTTCAAAAGTAATGTACTGGATAGAATAGTGATTTAAAGCAGTGATAAAAATCTAAACCTATTTCCTAGATAAAATAATTATTGGAAGCTTGGAGGAAGATACTTTAAAACAATATTTTAGTTAAAATGGAAATGCAGAGAGTAATAATATTCATGAGTGTTTTGTGTGCATTTACAGATTTTTGAAATTTGAAACGTTTGGCTAGTTGAAAGCATGCCAGAAAAAGCTGCAATCCTGTAAGATCTGCTTGCGGTGGGTGCAGGGATCCAGGATGCTTTAGAAATGGGTGATGGCTTTCACACCTCTATACAGGGTGGGGGCAGTGAGAAGGCTGAAGCTACACTCATACTGAAATGTTCAGCCTGAACCTTAAATGAAAATGAAATGTGTAAAATGATAACATATTTACTGCACTCATCAGGTAATCCAAAACAGAGTACAAGCTTCATGCTGACCGCCCTAAACAACCCACAGGCCAGGCTAATGCTGCTCCATACTCCTCATTAGTTTGTTGCTAAATGGCTAGCAACAGCATGAATGTAGTCTCGGAGCACAAAGAAAACTGCAGTCCAGTGAGCAGCGTCTGTCTGAGATGATCATTCATGACATGAAGCAACAGTTATACTAGGGTGACCAAGCATCCTCTTTTACCCAGACATATTGTGGGAAATTTAATTAACTTCCTATGCTTGTAAAGTTAGATCTCACTATAATGAGAATGAATGGTTTTATTATACATGGCCTCGGAAAAGGGAAAGAGGACTGCTTTGACTCCCCTTTTCTTCCCAGGCAGGAAGAGATAAGGATACTCTTCCAGAATATTACAGTTTTGTTTCAAAGGAAACGCGTAAGGGGGCGGAGAGTGAAACTGAAATGTGATATTTGAGCTGAGAACGACAGAGAAAATGCAGAAATCATCCTGGGAACAGACTGGGAAGATTTCTCCGGTGCACCGCATTATTCTCCTCTTGTAATAATACTTATTAAATCTACCTTTTTATTAACACACGTTCTCCTAAAATCATTTTGAACACGCATTGGACCCTCAAAAGTCCAACAAAATGGTGACCCCGACGATTTGATGATTAAAGGAGACTTTTGGATGGGATGAGATTCCTGAATTCAACACAAAGGCCGGCCGCCCTTAAAAAGAGGTAAGCAGAAACCTTTTTAATAAAATTCTGCAATTGATTACTCTAAATCAAGTGTTGAATTGAGGACATCTCTGGAAAAAATTATATTTTTATCGTCCGAACATCGATTTTAAAATAATATTTTTTGAGGAGAAAGCTTTTTGACATTTTTTCGTTTTAAGAGGAATGATTAAAGTTGAATAGGTGAAGAGAAAATAGGATACAAGGTGTGAAATGAGAAAATTAGACAAATCCTTTCTTGAGACTCTCAATTATTGACGAATTATTGATGAAGACTTAAGAACTGTGCAAAGCCCTTGATTTGCAGGGTAGTGTGAGAACCACTATAAATAAAGGTGAATTGGATACAAGAGTGAGGACAACTCACTATAATAAACTGAATTGGACTGGTGAAAATAAAAGATAAAAATCGGACACCTGCAGCGACCTCTTTTATCGACGGATGAGATGTGTATCTGACAGGTTAATAAAAACCACCCTTTAATTTTAAAGGGCCTAGTCCGAGAGGTAGCGGGAATACCCGCTATAAAAAAGGGGAATTTGGCTCTAAATCAAACAGTAGGAAGAATAGGGAAAGCCTTACATTAAATAGGGAAAGAATAGGACTTGTTGTGAATCTACAGAATAATAAACCTACTGTAAAGAGAAGAAGTTGATGAGAAATGGATTGTGATTTTGATAAGGATTGTGAAGAGACCCTTGGGCAGCAATGGCAGAAAATGTTGCAGATTGTGAAGGCTCAGCTGGAGCCAAAGGAAATTGAAATGCGCATGCGAGAATTGGAAATCTGTAAAAATGAAAGGATTGAATTCTTCTAGCTCTGGTCAATGCATTGAAATTTTCAGAGGGTAAAGCTGTAAACATCTATTCTGAATCTGCATGTGCAGTCTCTGCAGCACATGTGGAGCTGCCTGTGTGGATCAGAGGTGGTTTTATGACGTCATCTGGCAGACCAATAACTCATGAGAAAGAAGTAAGAGAGCTCTCTGAAGCCATTATGCTTCCAAGCAAAGTGGCTATCATCAAGTGCACTGGTCATTCCCAGGGAACTGACATAATCTCAAGAGGAAAGGAGGCAGCAGACATGGCTGCTAAGCGTGCTTCAGACTGCCTCACTGGTCAGTTTGTAGCCATACCAGAGCCAGATGTGACTTCCCTCCTTCCTGATTTTTCTCAAGAATACCTCTCCGAGCAGCAGAATACTGTTACTCCTGAGGAGGAATCTGTGTGGAGAAACAGAGGCGCAGTACAACATACTGATGGCCTTTGGACCTCCCCTGATGGTAGAGTCCTACCCCCAGCATCCCTTGATTCCAGTAGTTTTAAATGAGGCCCACACTCCAGCTCACTACAATGATAAAAAAACCATAAAAATCGTTTGGCTGAGAGAAGAAGAGTGCAACAGATAAAAATAGAATCAGTTAAGATAACACCTTCTTTAAAACAATGTAAAGCAGAAAATATTACAAGGAAATCTATGGGGTTAAATAAAGAATAATGAGAGAATCATTTTATGGTAAAAATAAATAAATATAATAAGTAGATTAAGATTGAAAAAAATAATAAGTATATTAACGAACTAAAGATCTGAAGTTAAAGTAATTCTGTCTCTAAATGACCACTAGTAGAACACAACTAATGAGACGCTGGTGTGAAAAATCTGTTACAAAATACCAAAAATGGATAGAAGATGAGTTCTACAATGAGACTACAGAAAAGAAAAGAAATCTAATAAGGAAGCTAAAGCATTTATTTCGCTCTTTAACAAAAATTACTTTTGGAGGAGATTTATAGAACTGATCTGAGACTAACTGATGACTGTAAAATAGAAACCTATGAACTTAATAAAAATTCATAGATCTGACTGAGATTTTTATGAGCTAAAGGAAAATCTTTAGAAATTTAGGTGATAAAATGGAACATAAATTTTAGTGCAGAAGAAAATTTGCTTAAGAATCTATTCTTCTTAGATTTAGGAACTACTCTGACTTGACCTTTAGTCTTCTTTTTTATTTTTGGATAAATTTTTTTTTATGTTTTATTTTGAGAGCTCATCAATAATATTTTTATATTTCCGTTTGTAATCGATCATGGTGAATGTGATTGAATTTCTTTTAAGAAACATTGCCATCGGGAACAAATTTTTAAAGAAAGTATTTAGGCCAATTTGAGTTGGATACAATTTTTGGAAAAGAAAACAAATTTACATGTGAACAGTTGTGACTTGAGAATTTTTTCCTCTCAATTTCTTTTATATGTGATGTTTCACATGGCATCGATCCCCTTGTTTGTCTTATGTCGGTCTGTTTGTCCTGTATGTGCGTGCTCGAGCCTGTGTGTGTATGTGTGTGCGTGTGTGTGAGGGGGGTATGTGAGTGTGTAAGAGGAATGAATGTAATCAAGAAACTTAAGAAAACATGTTTTCTTACGGATGCTTTTGACTTATTCCTTGACAGGTCATGATCGTGTGCTGAAGGGATCATAAACATTTTTCTTATTTTTCAACAGGATTTTATGAATGTGTGGAAGTACATGGAGTATTTCTACTGATCTAATGAACATAATCACTGACATGATGGCCAGAAGCTTCTCCTGTAGGCAAAGAAGACAGTACTGCAGTCATTAAATGTTTGATCAATCATTACATTCCTCACCACAGGTTTCCCAGACGAATCAGATCTGACAATGGTTCACACTTTAAAAATGAACATTTGGCTCAAGTTGAAAAGGCCTTGGGCCTGGCTCATCATTTTGATGCAGTTTACCACCCACAATCACGAGGGAAAGTTGAGAGAATAAATTTGACATTAAGAAACAAATTGGCAAAAATCTGTGCACAGACAAAATTGACTTGAGTAGCTGCCCTCCCATTAGCCTTCATGTCAATAAGAAGTTCTGTGAGCCGCATGACAGGATACACGTCTTTTGAACTGTTACTTGGACGGCAGTTCCTTGGCCCACAAGATTTTTTGCAGCTGGAGTCGGTCCAGCCCCTGTCACACAGGGTGTAGTATGAAAAGCTTGCACCATTAGTAGCTTTGTTTCAGGATATGTCCTCCACGGCTGCTCCCACAACGGATCAGCCTACGTCTCCAGCCAATCACGCCTGGGACTGGGTACGGTCAAGAGTTTACAAGTGCAAATGGAAGGAACCTCGCTGGTCAGCGTTACTGAAGGTAACTGCACGCACCTCGCACTGTATTTATATTACAGGGAAGGGTGATATCTGGTATCACCTGAGCCAGTGCTATCCAGCTGACCCTCCATCAAGATCCCTGGAGGACACTAGAGTGGACCTTGCTTCGAAGGTCCAAGAGAGGGACAGTACACCGAGTTTGAAAGAAGGTGATACACAAACACATACACATATAACCGAAGGAGAAGAAGACCCCAATAAAAATTTTCACCCACCAGTACAGGCATTGCAAATTGTCCTTAAGACAGGAGATCTGTTTTCGGCTCCTCCAGGAGAGCCGGTAGCACACTGCGTAAGCGCAGACTGTGCCTTTAGGGCAGACATAGCCAAGAAATTCAGAGAACATTACGGAGTTGAAAAAGTAAGAGCACAAGGAAAAGTAAATGGAGAGTGAAATAGACAGGATTGTCTTTCACTTAGTCACAAAAACACTTGGCAGAGATCTCCCTACATATCAAGATTTTGAAAGTAGCTTGACCTGCATGCAAAGGTGGTGTGATGAACTAAACATTGCAAAAGTATCCATACCCCGGCTGGGATGTGGATTGGACAAACTGGATTACTACAAAGTACTTCAGATCATTGAGCAAACCTTTAAAGGTTCTGATAAAATCATTTCCATATACACTTTAGAGTAAAATTTAATGATTCATTTACTTTGAGTGTCTTGAGTGTTGTATGCTTACAAGTTTTCTTACAGGTTTTTGTGAATTTTTGAAAGTTGTGTTTATGATTTTTGCTCACAGGATTTTTATGCATCTTTTTAACATTTTCTTCCGCTTATGTTTTTAATGGCTTAGTATCCTCTTATTTTACAAAATATTACAAAACTTTTGTGATAACGCATATGTATTTCTTCTTATACTAATACTTCTTATTTACATTTTTGAATTTGCCATATTGTATGTCTCATTTTTTACATTTTTAAATTTGTCATATTTTATATCAAATTTTTTTTTTGCTTGAAGCTTTTCGTAGATTTTTTGAGTATTAGTTTCTGAATTTTTAAGTGTTAATTGATTTTTAAGACAAGTGGGTATCCAGAAGAAAGATGACCTAAAGAGATCTTGATAATAACTATAATTGAAGAAACTACTACCAGAGTAGCAACCGAAGAGTCCGAAGTGTGGATCCCAACAGATAGAAAACCAGTACCAGTAATGAACCGTTATAGAGCAATGGGGGGCCAGGTCAGAATCCAATTATGGGAAAACTGGAAAGTGTTAATTTTCATAGGTATAGTGGCTGCCGCAGTTGTGGGGGGACTGATGATATGCGAGGCTGAACAAGCCAGGGGGCAAAAGGAAAACAGAGGAAAAAAATAATAATAATAAAAAATGAAACTCTGGTAAGATCCAAAAGGGATGTGGGACAATTGGGAACAAAACAAGATAAGTGCTTAAAAGAATTTGAGGGAATAACGTTCAACTATGTTAACCTCTTAAGCCCGAGAGTCCCCGGTACCGGGGACTTGCCCCCTTGTGCGTTACATTTTCACTCATAGCTCACGAACCCTGAGAATAACCCACACATATTAAATACTGTTGTGTTCAGCGGAAACTCCTCTAAAAACGTATCTAATTCAATTTCATATCCGTTAACCACAGCTCGAACGCCATGCAAATAAACAACAACATGTCCGGAGTATAATTCATGACCACGTTTTTGTTTATGTGCGATATGTATCCACAATATAAACGGAAACACCCAAACCATTACATTAAATGAAAGCTAACAACCACCTGAATCCAGTGATATGCAACTCATTAACATTGCATGAAGTATTTCAGAGCAGGGAGCGAAAGTTCCACGAAAAAACGCCAGCGAAAACCAAGCAAGCATGTAAATCTTGTCTTACCTTTGCCGTTTTTTCAACAAAAAGTTATTTCCATAGCGATAAAAGTCCGTTTGTTGTTATGTCCGGTCGATAGCTTCGCGAAAAGTCCATTTTGGATTGTTTCTTTAGCTTTGTGGCGTCATTACGTCACCAAATATGGAATGACTCCCCGTGCGTAAGAGCACGTCTCTCCACGCTGCGCGTCGTGTGATTCGTCGGCGATCCCGTCAGTCTCAAAATGGTTGAGCTGATTGGTTTCCATAGAATCAGAGCTTTCCGTCGATATATAGATCTTCTGGATTGGACAGATGGTCGGGGGGGTAGGGACACGTAGAAGCTCGACGTCAAAGCGTTTGTGAGTGAAACGTTCCCAAAAGCGCAGCAAGATGGCGTAAATGAGCTTCTACCCCCCTTTTACAGCGTTTCTTTAGGAGTTTTTTTTGCTGAAATCATGTCCCATAAGCAAGAAAAGAAGACTATGAACGTAGCTGAAGCTTTGGACAAGATTTTTTCCATATTTCAATTATTGTGCCAAATTGTGCCAAACTGTGCCAACATGGATTACGCCTGAACTTTGTTCAATCAAAACCTTTACAGAATATTAGTTTCTTGTAGTATGAACACCAAACTTGCTACAGATGTTCTTGACATGTAGTGGTTACAATTGATTGTGTTTATTTGCTTCGTTATAAGTAAAATAAGGAGATATTGGAGGAAACATGTGTTTTTTTTTTAGGCGGAGTTCATTTTTTGGCCATTCCAACATCAATTACTCTTACCCAGTGTTCTTGACTGTCAAATTAACTCATCCACACCACTCCCCAAGAACCTATCTTCATTTTGATACCAAGATTTGCAGTTTAGGCCTTGTAAAAGCTGAGAAATGCCTTAAAAAGTAAAAGTATAGGATTTTCGGAAAATAGGCCTCAGGGCTTAAGAGGTTAAGGGTTCGACCACATTATTCACCTTCGACCTATGAGATGTAATAGATTGCGGGGGACAAGATAATCAGTGAAGAGGTTATGACGTGTACTTGTGGGAGGAAAAGTCACTGTGGTAGAGGCCTAAGGGGGTTCATTTCAAAAGAATGCGGTAGGAAAATAGGCAAATACACGGGACTCCATTGGACACCAGACATGAGTTAAATAGAAAGTAATGAGAAGGAATGGTGGAGAAAGAAAGTACAATTCCAGAGAGATTCTGCACCCACAAAAAACGTTGCATGATAAAGATGTACAACCAGGAAAACATCTATGGGTACAGTTAGGAGTAGAAGTAAGTGGAAAAGACCCATGGGGATTGATAAAATTAGTTTATTTTGGAAACGCCAAAACAACCAGAAAAGCCAGTTGTTGTACCATTAAGAGACCACACCAAAGAAATTGCAGGGAGTAAGGTGGTGATGGAAATGGATTATACTAAAATGACGCCTGAGGACATTATGGGATAAGCTACTGGAAATTGGGATTCAAATTTATGGTTAGAATGGATTGCTGCCACAGCCAGAGAAATGCAAATGGAAAATTGTGTAGCTTGCGCCAAAGCTAGGCCAACTATTAAAATTGCACCAGCTCCTCTATTCAAAACTGATAAAATAGGCTATGATTGCATGATGTCTATTACTTGGAAAGCAAAACCGAAGGGATGTGACACTTTATCTAAAATCTTCCCAGTAATTAACAATCAAACAAAGATGGAGGCCTTCTCAGCAGAATCAGGAAATTTTACATGCTTTAATTTCAGTGCTTACAACCCAAGAGTTAGAGTGGGACATATTAATCTTTCATGGTGTAATGAAGCAGTGCAGAATGCAGAATATGACCATGGGCTCGTGGTGGATTGTATTATAGCTGTGGGGACAGAAGATTATTTGTAAGAATAGAAGGAGGATTCACTGTGAGAACATGCGCGATGGTTAGACTAGCAGCACCACTAGCATTAATAGGTATAAGGCATGTAGAACAAAAAGGTAGATCAGAAAAGAGCAGCAGGAACTTTTGACTTGACCCTGAATTCTCCCACTTACATAGATGCAATCGGAGTTCCCGGAGGAGTACCAGATGAATACAAGTTAGCAGATCAAATAAAAGCAGGTTTCGAGAATGTTCCCATTCCTGCGGCACTCTTCCCAGTAACTCCAAATAAAAATGTTGACAGGATAAATTATGTTCATTATAATGTTATGAGATTAACTAATTTATATAGAGATGCCATAGGGACTTGCAGAACAGCTTGCGCCGACTTCCCTGATGGCTATCCAGAATAGGATGACATTGGATATGATCCTCGCAGAAAAAGGAGGAGTTTGTGCAATGATCAAAGGTTATTGTTGTACGTTCATTCCCAATAACACTTCCCCGGATGGATCTGTAACACGAGCATTAGAGGGACTAAAAGTCCTGTCCAAAACAATGGCAGAGCAATCTGGTGTCAACAACCCCTTAGATGACTGGCTGACAAACACATTTGGCAAATATAAAGTGATGATTACCTCAATTCTAATTTCTATTGCTATCTTTATAGCTATAATAGTGACCTGTGGATGTTGTTGTATCCCATGCATGGGATCGTTGTATAGCAGGGTGATTGTGGCTGCAGTGGAGAGAAAGGGATGATACCCCCCTACGCAATGCCCTTGCTGCTGTCCGGCGAGGTGGAGGAAGGGGAGGAGTGTGAAATGTGAATGCTATCCAAATTTATTTTGTCTTAATTTAAAAATTATTTCTTTAACGATGAATGAGAGCATAAACAGATGTGTTTTAGATTCATAATTTCATTTTTAAACAAACAACTATCCAAATTTCAGAAATAACATTTGTTGATATAATAATTTAATGACTGAAAGATTAAAATTTGGTCCAAAGCAATGATAATTGAGGAAGACTTGATTGTTACGGTCGGTGGTTAAAGTGTTATTTAAATTTTTTGTTTGTTTTTCCTTTATACCTTTCTTGCTGAAATGTATGCTGTGTCTGTGAATGTGTGAGAGTCTTGGAGTCTTTTGCTCTTTCTCTCTCTCACACACACTTATCTTCTGGTGCGCGTTCTCGCATATTTTTGCTCTCTCACATACGCGCTCTTGAGAAGCACTTTATATCTTTCTTGTTCTTGGTTTTGTCACAAATGCCCTTTGTCGGCTTCCGATTGGGACATGGTTAAAAATAAATAAATAAATAAAATAAAATAAAAAATGCCAACGAGAAGAAGAGTGAAGATAAAAACTAAGACTTGTGGACCAGCCAGAGAAGCAGTTTTTTTTTCCATCTGAGATCTTTAGTTGCATTTTTGGACAGAGTAAATTACGCTCCGGTTAGTTAGAGTGATCCAGCTGACCGTGCCTAGCGCCGGACCTTCCATCGGGTCACTGTTTGTTGTTTTAGTTTGTTATTTTAGTTTTTTATTTTTGGAGGCACCCCGGGGGGGAGACTCTGTCTCCCAATTGGTAACCCTCCGAAGACTAGGAAGGTTGTATTTAGTGTTGTGGATAGGTAGTTAGGTCCGGAGTGTTGTTTTCTTTATTCTTAATTATTATAAAACATTTTATTTACTAAATGGCAACGTTGTTTAAATTAGACAACTGTAAAGATGATATGTTTAATGTGGCTTAACATTATGATATCTCAGTTTCTGGGACGTTACTCAAGAGAGATCTTAAAGCGTGTTTACTGGCTGGTCTTCAGAATAAAATAATGTTGCTATAGAGTCCAACGCTGTTAACATAACTCCTGCCTCAGTTCATTCTGGCGTTAATCCTGTCTCATTGATTGATGAGAAAACTGAATGCAAGGACATAAAATATTTCGATCTAGGATGCATGAATGTTTGTTTTGTTTGTATGAAAGGAACTTATTCCATAGTCAGAGAGACTGTGATGCCTGTGTGCAAGGTGGACCTGGAATGGAGAAGAGTAAATGTGTGATTCAAAGAGAAAAGCACGAATGCATTATATTGATTAATGTATGAATGGTCATTAATGATGAATGAATGTTTGACAAAACGAAAGCTTACTTTATCATAGTTACTTATGTCTGTTGTTTGCTGGCTTTTTCAGAACAAGCATTCCTAATATTCCTTCTGTTCCCACTATTGAGATTTTAAAGAGAGCCTTTGACCTGAGAGGATGATCAATCCTTACGACATCCACTATCCAACTGTTCATCTTAAACTGCATTCATCCTTACGGTGTTAGTTTCCATTGTTTTATCAGTCTTTTATTGCTCTATATTAGTGTATTGATTTTATTTTGCATTTTATTTAAAAAAAAAAAAAAAGGTTTTTTATTAGTATTTTTGATTTCTGACAATATATAATATGAAGTTGTTTAATATCTGATATTTTTCTAATGGTTTGTTCTCTTACTCTGAGGTTGGCCTTGCTGAGATGAGTCCTTTCACTGGGCTGTGCTGAACCGGGGTGCGGGGGCCTCTCGTGGGACATGCAATTGCGCCCATCCCTGGGTAACACTATGGCTTCACCACATCCTATGAGCCAACACCATTGAGCCTGATGAGTGTTCCAAGCAGTCATCGTGCTGACACTCCATTGTCAACTGGCTCACCCTTGAAACCAACAGTTTCTAAGGTACAGACTGGACACTAAAGGGCTCTGATTGTAGAGTCATTCGGCGAACTGGTGCCCAAGGGGCCTCCGGAAGGAATTTTCTCTCTGTGGTACTCCCACTGTTATCAATAATTAATGGGCAGATGTGGTTTCGCCCATATCTCACAAAGAACTTTGCTTTCACTCCCATTCCACTACACAAAAGGGGAGTTTTTGCTCGGATGGAAAATGGATTCTTGGTCTTGCGAAAGAGGATGTCGGATGGAAGATGGACCTGTGCCTTATCATTATCGTGGTGTTGGTTAATAAGCTGTGTGTTATTCTTGGATGTGTGGGGTTGTATTGTCGTTGGGGGGGTTCCTGTGTTTTGGTTTTGTGCAGTATAGCATATTTTTGGGATTCATGTCAGTCAAATTGCCGTATATATCTTTAAAAAAAAAAAAAAGTTTTTGGTTGAAAATGATTATAATTATGGATTTCTTTGTTTGAGGGAAACCTTACTCGGATGGATACTGGCCGTGATGCTGTGCTTGGTTCGCATGCGGGGATCTTCTGTGGATGTGCGGCTACTCTTGTCCTTGGACATTGTCCATGGCCTCACCACACCCCGGACTGAAGTGGGTCTGCAGAAATACCAGACCGTCTGACGGCACTGAATATACAAATGCCGTCTCTAACAACTACAATGAACTATAACATCGAAGGGTTTGAGGGGCCCTTGTGCATGAAAAGAGACGAACAGAGACACTGATGTCTGGAAAAATACATTGAGTACTTTCAAATCTTTTATTGGGGTGTTGGTAGATGGACTGTGGGTTGTTCTTGGGCGGGTGTGGTTGTGTTGTCCTCAGGGGGTGCTCCGTGTTTGGGCTCGGTATAGTAGATCGTGCTGGGATCCATGTTAGTAAGGGGAGGAAGAGAAAAATAAGATTTTTCAAAAAAATATTTGTAAACTGTGTTTTGAATGCTATCGAACACGATTTGTTTTAAGCTTAATACCGAATCGCATACTTTATATACTTTTAAAGATGATTTCTTTTATGGAACTCGATCAATATACTCTTAAATCAATGTGATGTGTTATAACTAGTTAGTTGTTTGGTGTAACTGTCTCGATGGACCATGTGGTAACTGTTAGAAATGTTATGAGGTGTGACCTCTTTCAGAGGTCAAGAGAGGGATTTGTGGGAAATTTAATTAACTTCCTATGCTTGTAAAGTTAGATCTCACTATAATGAGAATGAATGGTTTTATTATACATGGCCTCGGAAAAGGGAAAGAGGACTGCTTTGACTCCCCTTTTCTTCCCAGGCAGGAAGAGATAAGGATACTCTTCCAGAATATTACAGTTTTGTTTCAAAGGAAACGCGTAAGGGGGCGGAGAGTGAAACTGAAATGTGATATTTGAGCTGAGAACGACAGAGAAAATGCAGAAATCATCCTGGGAACAGACTGGGAAGATTTCTCCGGTGCACCGCATTATTCTCCTCTTGTAATAATACTTATTAAATCTACCTTTTTATTAACACACGTTCTCCTAAAATCATTTTGAACACGCATTGGACCCTCAAAAGTCCAACAATATCCACTTTTTATGTCCAGTCCGGGCAAGCTTTATAAATTCACAAAAATGTCACTCTTTTTCAAAGGAGTGAGTAATTTGACTGTCAAAACAGTCTAAGAGAGCTATTATTTTGTTCCAAGTTTTTATAGGCCTGCGATAGACTGGCGACCTGTCTAGGGTGTACCCCCGCCTCTCAACCAATGTGCGCTAGAGATAGGCACCGGCAGACCCCTGTGACCCTGAAAGGGAATAAGCAAGCAAGAAAATGAATGAATGAATGAAAGTTTTTTTATTAGAGAAGTTACTTGTGCACCATTGAAACCTAATAAAGTATGTTAATCCACCTCCGAGGAGCCTCTCTGAATTTGTGTCTTGAGGCCGTGCTGATTGTCCTCTTTTCTGGGAATCAGAATATGGTCACCCTAGATTATACATAATCTGCCACACACATAAATGTCAATTGTATTACAAATTATTGCAGTGGCATCTCGACAGCAATTCCAGCAGATTCAAGCAAAGGTACATGATCTACAAATTTGCCCGATTCGTAAAATGCCACAGTTTTCCTGAAATATGTGATGTTGCAGTGGCAAAGCTTTATGGCAAGTAAGGTTTGGAAGTTTTTAATGAGGATTAAAATATTGAACAAAAAAAACTGCAAATATCATATTTTAAACTATCTTTGCAAAAAGTGTATAGTGTAAACAAAAGAAACATGAGACATATCAGTTGACAATAGTATTTCTATCACCACACCGACGCAAACCCATCGTGTTCATTCTTCAAACACAATAGTTCACAACCAGCTTTATGATTGTTGCTCAAGGCCTCGTGTACAGTGTAGGGTTTTTTTCTTTGCAAACTTTTGCACGGTGATACAAATAATTACAAGTGGAAAATGTTGAATGTTACCGTGTCTGACAAACGTTAGATGAATCGTTATTAGCGACAGGCTGATGATACGACTTTGCATAGCCACAATCACTTTATGTTCCTCTTATGACAAAATGAGAGAGAGCTAAGTGTGAATTACCCAATGTATGGAATCTCAATGGCCATTCTGGAAGGCACACGTGTCTGTTTGCATGCTAATTAATTTATAGGTGCAGTCAACCAACAGTGCTAAAAGCAGACAATGTTCACCTCCATGCAAAGGCTGTGAGAGCTGTTAAAGTTTAAGAAAACAGAAAAGTACAATCGATACATGAACGTTTACCTAAGTTATCTCCCTATTTATTAGAAAAATGACTTTAAAATATGGCATTCACACTTTTACATTTAACAATAATGGAGGTATACCACACCAAACTTTAGAGCATGCTAATGTAAGTAAATTAAACAAATCCCCCTTAAACATTTAAATATAATATGTAGGTAGAAAGAACAGAAAAAAACAGGAAGTTATGTTTTTTGTGATCAAGCTTTAAGTTTTCAAGTTTTTTTTTTTTTCATTTTTTTCTTCATGTGGGTTTTCCACTGTTTTGAGGATTTGCGACCAAGGGAATACAGTCCACTACAGACTTGGTGCTTGATTCATGATCTTGGGTTTTGAACAGCTCACCAAATAGCTCTTGTTGTGGAGGTGACTGAGGGCTACAACTTCATGTTTGGATGATCACTGAGTGTGGCTGGAACTTTGGGGGCTGTGACTTGCTCCGGAAGAAATATACTAACCATCTAATCTTACACTGGTAAATAAAATGACCAGTTGTTGGAAATAAGGAATATGAATTTCAAGAACCATGTTTCGATTAAGGAAATTTAGATTACTAGAGAGAATGGTACAAGGTAAGGTAGAGGTAAACTATGAAATCTCACAGGCTGCTATATTAAAGTTATTTCAACTTATTGAAGAAATTAATGTTAAATTTAAAACTTTATTGGTCAGATAATGAATCTGACTACAACACATTTCTACAGCATCAAAATGGGAAGTTACACAACAGTAAAACTTCCTTTTCTTGATTTTCTTCTCATTAGCTCTAGGTTTCTTGCCACCGGAGCCTCTCTTTCATCCTTATAATGGTGGACGTGTGAAGTAGGGTGGGGGCAGTGAGAAAGCTGAACACACACACATACATACTGAAAGGTTCAGCCTGAACCTTTAAAAAAAATCTACCGTGTGAAATACGCACATGAATTATATTTCTACCATTGTCAGAAGTTACACGGATAGGCATATTAGGTTCACTGCTTCTTTTATCTCTTTAGCAAGATCCTCACCAAAAAAATGTAATTTTATAGTCAAAATAGTGGATTAAAACTGAAGTTTCAAAACTGTATTTGTTACAACTTTTAATTGTATTTATCATTTAAAATATTTCTCATTGTAAATAGCGAATTAAAGTTTGGAGGAACAAATTTTAAAACAACTTTAGTCCATGCAGAGAAGAACACAAAACGGGGGTTTCTTGGCCTCATGCAAATTGAGGAGTGGGTGCAGGGAACGTAGAATCCTTAAGATGCAGGTAATGGCTATTTCACACCCCTGTCCAAAGACAGTGTGAAAGAGCTGGAGTTAGAGAAAGTTTATTTCTTTATATAATACTGAGAAGTTTCAAAGCTGTATTGTTTTGAGTTTAGTTGAAGTTTAGAGGAAATTCAAAGCATTTATCTGCTAAAATAATGAAATAAAGCTCACAGGAAGAAACTTTAAACCTTTTTCTTGTTTTGTAAGGTAATGGATTATATTTGTTTTGGAGCAATCTGTAGCAATTACAGCACTAAAATCAGAGAACATCTGTATAACATTCATACTACATTGCACAGTTTTTAGAAACATATTCATACACATACATATTTAAATTTACATTAGTGATCCATGTGCCATCTCCTACTTTAAAATGGCCTATTGTCAAGTACTTACAAATTATCAAGTGAAAGCCTTTTAGAGTTTTATAATGGGGTTGTGTTATATAAATCTGGTATCCTCAAATCCCGTTTGTGTTTGAGTCAGAGTCTGAATTAACTTTCGCCTATTTTGAAGACAGATGTCATTGGAACAATGAGGTAAGCAATGCTCTGTGTTCAGAAATTCTTCAATGTTGTCATCAATTGTAACATTTGCTTAATTTTTATCCTTTTCTTTAGTAAAATCAAGTCAGTGGTTCATGCAGTTCACAAGCAAGGACATTCATGTTTTCATCAATCAACCAGAGACGGCATTGGAGGCATGCACCCCCAGCAAAGATGGACAAAGTCAGGAAGTTTTTGAACAATGTAATGACAAAGTCTGTTGTTGTTACAATGGTCAAATATCCACATATTTTGTTTAACAAGCCTGAGCTGTATTTAAGTCATGATGTTCATTTAAGCCCAGAAGGAAATTATATATTTGTAATTGATATTGTGCAGTGTCTGAAAGAAAACAAAAAATAAATCTGTTTTTTGTTGTAGAAAAACATTCTTTTTGAAGCTTTGAATCTTAAATCATTATAGACACGTTGGGAGTATTTAGAGAGCGAAATTTGTAATGTTTTACTTAATGTTTAATTATGGGGGGTATTACATGTAACTCACAAGCTGTGTCTATAAACTTAAAACTAAAATCTTTCATCAATGTTTATGCGCAGAATGAGGCAGGAATTTAACTTCCATCTACTTCTGTAATTGTGCTTTTAATAAAGCCATGAAGCAAGGTTTGCATGCCATCTTTCCAAATGTTAAAGTACAAATAAATAAATAACCAAATGTCACTTAAAATAAAAATACCAGGAATTAAATGGAATGGAATGACTTAATGGAAATTCCTCTTTGTAGGAAGAAAAAATATATGTTGTTCATTATAAAAAATAAATCTGAACAGATGCACACACACTAAGCGTTTTCTACCCATCCAGCGGGGGACATTACTGAATGTAACACACAGCTGTGTCTATAAACATAAAAAAAAATATTTCATCAACATTCATACACAGATTGAAGCAGGACTAACTTTCATTTACTTCTGTCATTTAAAAAAAACAAACCATAAAGCAAGGTTTACATGCCACGTTTCAAATGGTAAAATATTAAAAACGAACCAAATGTAATTTAAAATGAAAATTCAACAAATTAAACAGTATTTTGTATGACTACGTTATAATTCCTCTAGAGGGAAGGAAAAAATATATTTTGTTTATTATAAAAAAGAAATCTGAATAGATGCACACACACTGAGCGATTTCTACCCATCCAGCAGGGGACATTATTAAATGTAACATACAGCTGTCAATAAATATATTAAAAAAAACATATTCCGTCAACGTTTATGCACAGAATGAAGCAGGAATTGAATTTTCATCTACTTCTGTAATTGTACTTTTGATAAAACCATTAAGCAAGGTTTAGATGCCACCTTTCAAATGTTAAAGTACAAATAAATAAATAACCTAATGTCACTTAAAATAAAAATACCAGGATTTAAAGAGATTTTTGGATGAGTTAAAGGAAATTCCTCTTGTAGGAAGAAAAAATATATTTTGTTAATTATAAAAAAGAAATCTGAATAGATGCACAAACACGAAGCAAACTATACCTATCCAGCAGGGGACATTATCGAATGTAACATACAGCTGTCAATTATTATAATAAAAAAACATCTTCCGTCAAAATTTATGCACAGAATGAAGCAGGAATTGAACTTTCATTTACTTCTGTAATTAAAAAAAGAAACAAAGCAAGGTTTGCATGCCATCTTTCAAATGTTAGTCAAAATAAATAACCAAATGTCACTTAAAATAAAAATACCAGGAAGTAAAAAGAATTTTGGATGACTTAATGGAAATTCCTCTTGTAGGAAGATAAAAATATATTTTGCTTAATATAAAAAATAAATCTGAATAGATGCACACACGCTAAGCGATTTCTACCCATCCAGCGTGGGACATTACTAAATGTAACACACAGCTGTGTCTATAAACATAAAAAAAATATTTCATCAACATTCATACACAGATTGAAGCAGGAATAACTTTCATTTACTTCTGTCATTTAAAAAAAACAAACCATAAAGCAAGGTTTACATGCCACGTTTCAAATGGTAAAATATTAAAAACGAACCAAATGTAATTTAAATTGAAAATACAACAAATTAAACAGTATTTTGTAAGACTACGTGATAATTCCTCTAGCGGGAAGGAAAAATATATTTTTTTTCTTGTAAAAAAGAAATCTGAATAGACGCACACACACTGAGAGAACTATACCTATCCAGCAGGGGACATTATTAAATGTAACATACAGCTGTCAATAAATATATTAAAAAAAACATATTCCGTCAACGTTTATGCACAGAATGAAGCAGGAATTGAATTTTCATCTACTTCTGTAATTGTACATTTAATAAAACCATAAAGCAAGGTTTAGATGCCACCTTTCAAATGTTAAAGTACAAATAAATAAATAAGCAAATGTCACTTAATAAAAAAATAGCAGGAATTAAAGAGAGTTTTGGATGGCTTGATAGAAATTCCTCTTGTAGGAAGAAAAAAAATATTTTTTTTATTATAAAAAAGAAATCTGAATAGATACACACACTAAGCAATTTCTAACTATCCAGCAGGGGACATTACTGAATGTAACATACAGCTGTCAATTATTATAATAAAAAACATCTTCCATCAATATTTATGCACAGGATGAAGCAGGAATTGAACTTTCATTTACTTCTGTAATAAAAAAAAAGAAACAAAGCAAGGTTTGCCTGCCACCTTTCAAATGTTAGTCAAAAGAAATAATTAAATAACCAAATGTCACTTAAAATAAAAATACCAGGATTTAAAGAGATTTTTGGATGACTTAAAGGAAATTCCTCTTGTAGGAAGAAAAAATATATTTTGTTAATTATAAAAAATAAATCTGAATAGATGCACAAACACTAAGCGAACTATACCTATCCAGCAGGGGACATTACTGAATGTAACACACAGCTGTGTCTATAAATATAAAAAAAAAAAAAAAAACATTTTATCAACATTCATACACAGATTGAAGCAGGACTTAAACTTTCATTTACTTCTGTCATTAAAAAAAACAGTAAAGCAATGTCTGTATGCACTTTAACTGATGCACTTCTAAGTCAAAAACCCTGTCCTTTTAAAACAACCATTTCATAATAAGAGGCAGAAATGCCTCAGCTGTGAATGTGAATTATATGTTTTGAGAGTATTTGACAGTGACCTTTATTATTAATTTATGAAATGTTGTTTTAATTTAAATGTATGTTTAAAGTAATTTCAATTTAAATGTACATGCATTTTACAAGGAGTGGTCTCCTCTCCAGTGAGACTCAGAGCCTTCTGAAGCCATTAACTTAGACAATAGAGCCTGCCGGAGTGTGAACGACGTGTGTGAAATAGCCCTGCAGTTCAGACTCCAGCCAACAGAGGCAACACTGAGAACACACAAAACACACACTGTCCCCTCTTGGCTAAAAATGAAAAAAATGGCCAGTGGCCATTTCAGATGATTTTAGGATGATTTAAGACCAAACCATGTGGGGACCGAAAAAATGTCCCCTCTTGGCTCTGCTGTCCCCACTTCGTTGGTGTGTAACCACACCACTGTCCACACTTGGATAGGTAGGCAAGTACACGCACGCACGCACACACACACACACACACACACACACCCATACACGTCCAAGAACTGCTGGTCACGTGTGCACAGAGTCAGCAGTACCTGAGTAGGAGACCCCGCCACACCCAGCGTGGACAACCCCCACAGCCCCCAACCGGTCCCCGAGCCACCACCCACCACCAGACCCCCAACCTCCACCCGGCGGGCGCGGACAGGCACACCACCAGGCGGCCGCAAAGGCAGCGGAACCCGCGAGCACGGACCCCAGAGGCCCCCCCACACCCCCAAGAGGCCAATCCGGCCATACCGAGCACACCCCCCCCCACCTCCGGCCGGGCACACCCCCCACCCCCCTTCTTTGCTACAAGCATAACAGTGAGAATTAATAGTGATGTGTTAGCCTCGAGTTCTAACCGTGTACTGTCTAGGTCACCCAATAAGCACAGTGCTGGAGTTGGTGAAATGAGGTGGTTAACCCATGATGTTAGCTGACAGCAGACTTCTTGCCAGAATTTTTGCACTGGTGTACAAGACCAAAGAGCGTGTAGATAGTGGTCAACTGTATTGTTAGTGCAGTGTTGGCAAATGTTAGTGTCCGAGCTATTCCCAACCATTTGAGACTTTCTTCAGTGGATAAGGAATTTCCACGACACCTAATTCCTGAGGAGACATTGTGTCACCACTGTCCAAGCCGCATGGTCCTCAGCGACCCGATTTGCTTTACTCAAATGGCTAAAATTCTTACAACCTCAGGAATTGTCCAAGGTTATTATTATTTATTTTTATGGTTGTGATTTTGTACTTCTGATAATGTTGTGTTTTGAACTGAGACACTCCTTTTTTTTACACCTTTTGTGTCTGCAGATATTTCTACCTACTACAAATACTTTCCTCAGTGTGGAGCACTGTACCGGTACCAAGAGTGGAGTGAAGGTCTACATAATTTCAATGACCATTTCTTCTGGATCTACCTCTCTGCCTATTAGAAACTATTAGAAACAGGTGTTGCAGGTGATGTGTATATTTTTTCTTTATTCTTTTAGTTATTCTTTTCTAGTTGTTTTTATTATTTTAATGAATAGCAGTAATTAAGAGTGCCATTTCTATATCACAGGTCCACACTAAAGTCAGCAGAACAGTTGAGTATTTGGAGTTTGTCCAGTTCCCCTCAGCCAACAGTTTTGCATGGTTATCTTCATTTTGAAGCTCTAACAGACCATACATATCAGTATTCTTGTGCGGCCTGTGGTGACCATCCGCCTGTGGTCATGATGGACCTTCACAAGGAGGCATCTTTAAATCTGTCAGGTAAAAAACCCTTTTAGATTATGGATTGCATAGGTACTATTACATTTTTTCTTAATTTTGTAGGAAACTCAGATTCGAAGACCAGGAGATTTTGGGGTAACAGAACAAGTTTAATGTTCAGAGCTGCAGTCATCCAAAATAATTCAACACAGCAGTTGCTGTTGGCTGTTGTTAAATAGTTGTAGGAAAAGCATAGCTTACAAAGGATGTTAAATTTGTAATCCCACAATTCACCCCTTGAGAGTTAAATAAAAACTCTCACATAAAACAAATTTAAACTTTCTTAAATCCATTCTATTTGCCGGTGTTCAATAACACAAGCTCCGTCTTTCAGTCATGTAACTTGAAAAGTTACAGGCACATTTCTCTTATTCTGTGTCGTTGTTCCGTAGCTCTTTGTAGGTGTTGTTCTCAGAGCCAACAATAACCAATAAAACAGTTGCTGGTAGTCATATAACATGATGACACAGAAAATCATGTTTCCAATGGCTGGTGTTTTGAAAGTCCATGGTGAAAGAATAGCTGTGTAGTCCATTTCCCCCAGTCCTTTAGTGCAAAGTCATTCAGACGCTGTTTGTCTGATGAAGCCAGACCATGGTTCTCTGACATGACACTGTCCACCAATATTGTTCATTTCCTTCTTAATTCTCAGACATGAAGCTCTGCACCAAGATGGATTTTGTCACATAAGGAAATGGCAGTATTCTTGCAGAGACGAACATTTGTTAGACTTCTACTCGTAATGTCTAACTCTTATTGTGATCGTATAGTGTATTTCATGCAATCAATTAAGTTTACCTGTAAAAATGTGTTCTAAAGAGAGAGAGAGACCTCCTCATCCACCACATCAGTCAAATCAGACATCATGAAAGGGGGATGGGTAAGTTACTTTAGTGTTTTGTAGTGTGCTGTCGAAGCTGTGAGTTTACTTGAAAGTCCCTTTGTTCTGTTTACGGTCTTCCTTCTGTGTTACAGATTACTGGGACCTTTAGGCCTCACAGCTGGAGGTTTATCACCTCTGCAGGTTTCCCGATTTGAGGCATGAGGGGAGGGGTAGCTTCAGTGTCAGAAAGAGACTTTGTAGGAACTGATTCATATTATTAATTTCCTTTAAATTCCTTCTGTGCTTCCTGCATTCCCTCATCCAATGTCCTGGTTTACCACAATAATGGCAGCTGATATCTCTCCTCGAACATTTCTGTTTTTGTTTCTGTTCATTTGTAGCATGAAAAGATGCTGCTGCAATTCTGACTCGGGTTTTAACATCAGAGTCCCTTTCCCAGATTGCTAACCGGTCCATGTTACATTGCAGAGATTCAGTAGACCACGTTAGATGTAGAAAACCCAAAGCAGATCTGTAATCTGCTGAAAGACCATCAGACCAGGTCCTCAGTAGAGGCCCTTTATCTTCTCGAACCTTCTCTGGAGTGTCTGCAATGCCACTGTAAGCTGCAGCTGCTTGGCAAAATCTTTCCGTGTACTCGCTGACTGTTTCATCCTTCTTCTTTACACATCGAGTCACTCTGGACCAGTCTAGCCTTGGCCCAACAATGTTCTGTAGCAATCTCACAACTCTTTCTCTCAATTCACTTTTACTGACATGTTGAAACTCTGAAGTGTTAATAGCAGTTTCAAAGTCCCTGAATTCTGTTTCTGTCAAATTTTGGGATACTAGCTGGATGATTTCAGCTATAGACATGTCGTAGAGCTTCATTCTTCTGGTCAATGCTCTTCTAAACTCAGAAAAATTAGCATAAACTGATGGCAGATTTTCAGCAAGTCTCTCAAGGGCTTCAAGTCACTTGTAAGTGGACTGTGGGGGTTGCAGATGTAATGGGTTCAACCCCTGTAGCTTCTTGAGCCTTTTGTGTTGCTACACAAACGTCAACAGTTTCAAAAGTTTGGACTTGTTCATGTCCACAAAGTGGGTCGCTTTCTTCTTTGTGCTGTTCTTGCAATTCACATTCAGTTGAGGCCTTGTCAGAAACTTTCTCTTGAAGTTCTTCAATTTGAGCTTTCAACTCAACAATGCACTGTGCTTTCTCATGTGCTAATGCTAAGCTAAATTCTCTGTGGCAGCAAATAATTCCTTTTAAGTTCTTCTTCCGGATACAGGTAGCCAATGCTTTCTTGCATTGATCAAAAGTCCAAACACTTTCTGGACGAACGCCGAGTTTCTTTGTTAAGCTCAGTCGTACTGACTCTGTGACTATTGAGTCCATGTGTTCTCCTAACAATGATCTGAACTCAATGTCAGACCATAAAGGTGTTGTTAGTCCATTTTTTTCAGTTTTGTTCTTGGCATTCCTACAAAACATGTTGTGATGTTTTGTATCAACAGAGTGCGTCTACACAACAAACAACAACTGTGTTGCGTCTTTCTGTCAGAGGATTATCTTCTCTGACAGGTAATGCAAACTTGTGAACACAGTGTTAGCTGTCGACTAAACAGAGGACAAGCTTTCTTCTCTATTAAAATAGAGGGTAACTCTGCAGCAGTTTGTTAACTCATCTCTGGCTGAGCAGAGGAAATGAAGGTATTGGTCTGTGATGGTTCTTTGAATAGAGCAATGCTCACCAAATGCTTGCTGAACTGTTTCTGTTGCGAGTCCTGTGGTCCGGTGTGAAGATTTGCTCACAAGCAGGCCCAGTAGTTCAGTTAGGAAGATTCCACAAGAAGATTTGGATGTTGAGCTGAATCTGGAGCAGGTCTTGTTGCCGAGCTGTAAAGATGTTTCTGAAGCAGATCCAGTAGTTCCTATGAAAAGATTCAATCCCGAGCATGTGTTGTGGTTCAGCTGAGATGGTTCATTTTCAAGGAGGTCCTGTTGTTGTTGTTCTCTTTGTTTAGCAGGTCTCACAAAATTCAAACTCTTGCAGTTGCTCTATCCGGGTCATGGCACCAAAACTGTAGGAAACTCAGATTCGAAGACCAGGAGATTTTGGGGTAACAGAACAAGTTTAATGTTCAGAGTCATCCAAAATCAATCCTTCAACACAGCACAACTATTTTAGATCACCCAGAATATTTCATATTTTTTGTGTACAAATACATGCACATCGATTTGAAACTTCATCGAAACTCAGGACCCCAAACTGCAAGGCATGCCAGTGTAATGGGAAAATGATTTCTTTGCCATCCATGTATACACTTATATTGGGATTTTTTTAGTCAAATGATTCTTGTGCTATATGATTTCTGTATACAGTTTTATTCTGGGTCTTCCTCTTAATTTCCCTTGAATATGTCTCAATGTCATTTAAGCCCAACCTTAACTTCTTGTACTGTGCCTTGAAGCTTATCTTCCTGTGCTCCATGATATGAAGATACAAATATCTCTAGACGCCTAGGCACCACACCAACACACCATAACTTCTCTGACCAGAACGTAGGAATTAACTCTGGTGCCCGACATCCTACATACGTAAGGAGTCTAATCAGAAGGACATGAATGACGCACAGGAAGATGGTCTCCACGTTACAAATAGAGGGCTCCAGAAACTGTCAGACATGTTCACATTGAGAACGCTGTTTTCTGTGTTTTGTGGTCTTCTCACTGTGAATCATCAATAAAGAAGCTTTTTTCTTAAAATGGTTTTCTGTGCTGTTTGTTTCCTCAAGACGGTCTCTCTCTCAGCAAGGTGAAGGCTCATTTCCCCCACACCAGTCCCCTATTCTGAGGCGGGACATCAGATCTTTCTAACACTTTGGGTGCTGCCATCCAGGAGGATGTCAGCGAGGTGAGTGTGGTGGTCTCCCCCCCTGCTGCACTTGTAGAATTTCAGAGTATCCCTTAGTTGCTGGATCAATCTGTGTGGCAAAGGGAAGGAGCTAGACAGGGGCATTTGCCAGAATTTCATTTGCTCCTCATGCACTTCAGGGAAGGATCAGAGGCGCAGCGGTACAGTGGCTTGCTTTATGGGTTAGCAGAGTACTACACCAGAGTGCTAAGGTAACCAGCTCACTAATTACTTTAGGGCTAGCGTCGAAGTCAGACAGAGACTCACTTTTTGCTCAGAGGAAAATTGTAGAATGAGTGTAGAATGAGTTGCGCCCGGTTTATATACCCAGCTGATTCACCTAATCACCTACGCCCGCAAATCAATTTGCCCGTTAAATATTGACTGCTCACTCCCACGGAAAGTCTTTCCCATCAGTCGGATTCTCCACATAGGTCTCTGGAATCGACTAACAGGGAACAGATGGTTATATTGCATTATTTTAAACCTGATTATTTTTTTGGTTTATTAAATGTGTTCATTCATCTAAATCAGACAGAATAAAAGAGAAACAATGTGCCAGACTTTCAACCATAGATTCAAGAACGCACATTAACTTCAGAGGAAAGCCCAGAGCAAGAAAGCAGATACCACCCAGAGATAGCTGAACAAAATAACAGCCCCCCCCCCCCCCATCTGGAACGCCAGGTATACCGCGGATCAAATCCTGGCCAGACCTCGACACACTGCCTGGAGAATGACGCTTCCGATAGGATCAGCTGGCACCTTCCTATGTTGTCCCCAAATGACTGTCAGGTGCATCAGCCACTACCCTTCAGCTGGCACCTATACGATGATCAATGTGACACCCTGGACGTGACGTCACCGTTCAGCCACTAACCAGGGACGTTACACACCCCCCCTTCAAGAAATCTTTCACCATAACAAAAAACATAACTACCGTATTTTTCGGCTCATAAGATGCACTTTTTCTTCTCCAAAACTGAGGGGAAAAAGTTGGTGCGTCTTATCGAGCGAATGCAGAGCGCCGCGAATTCCGGTAACGGCCGTATGAGAGGCGTAAGAGCTCCGGAGCTAGGCCGAAGCCGCGGCCATATTTGTACACCCAGCGCTGCGCGCTGACGTCATCGCCCATCTCTGCCATAGCGCGGTCGTTACGAAAACGGGGGGAAAATACTACATTTCCCATAATGCCTTGGCTACGGTAGCCGCAGCGGTGCTTCCGCATCCATACTCACGAGCGAAACTGATTTTGACTCTCGCATTTGAGTGATCTCTCACGCTACAAACCCGATTTTTCACGCTAAAATACATTTTAAGATGTGAAATGGGCACAGCTAATAGTTTATTTGCGATCTGTTTCTTGAGCCTGATGATAAGATGATGATCAATCTGCATCGTCTTCAGTCTGTGAGGGGTTTTTTTCCGCATGTGTTTTGACGTCAGGTGCACAGATGAGCGCGCGCGCTCTCTCTCGCTCTCGCTCTTGCTCGTGTGAGGAAAACAAAACGCTCTCAATGACTGAAACTCCTCTTTAATAAACTCAAACTCAAATCATCTCTCAACGGTACATCTCACACATGTACATACGAGATAACAAACGTAAGTAACGTGCTCTGCAATTGGGTAGTGTTCCTAACCAGGTAAGAGCGCATAAGGATCATATCTTAACACCATGCAACCGAATTGTCACTTAAATAAGCTATAAATAATGAGGTATTTAACATTAAGGAGTAGTTACATTTATTTTTACATTAAAATAATTATTATTTATTAAATAATTATTATTTTACATCTGGGGGTGCCCAGATTCTTTTAAAGGTTTAAAGGGGGGCTCGACTAAAAACGTTTGAGAACCACTGTATTATTACTAATGTGGGGGCAATCTTACTAGCTATTATTAGTAATGTAGTGACAATGTTACTGGCTATTACGGTATTACTAATGTGGGGGCAATGTTGCACTGGAACAGTGATGGTGATAACGAATGGTGGACTTTAGAGTGATGAGTGGGGGCAAAGAAAAACATTACAGCCTTTTTTTTTTTACTTTTACTGTTTACTGTCTGTTCATGTTACATGTTTGGCTGTTAACTTTTACACAGTTGATATAAAATATTTTACAAAAGTGTTTGGTTCAGAATCTTTTTTTTTCTAGATCTTCCTCTTTTAAAATTGGGTGCGTCTTATGTGCCGGTGTGTCTTATGAGCCAAAAAATACGGTAATTAAATATATAACTGAATAGGAAAAAAAAAAAAAATTACCACGTCAAGACTTACTCCACTACCTCTCCAACTCACATTCCTCTCTCCCCCATCTCCAGCAATCTGGATCCTGAAAGCAATTTAAGGTGAAAGAGGAGAGCAAAATGCAAGCCAAAGGGCAGATAAGCTAAATACATGCACGAGATAATGCGTCGGCTATAACATTATCGGCTCCTTTAATATGCAGAATGTTTAGATTATAGGGTTGGAGGAACAAAACCTATCTCATTAAACGCTGGTTTGGACTCTGCAACGAATGATCACCTATACGATGATCAATGTGACACCCCGGTCGTGACGTCACCGTGCAGCCACTAACCCGGGACGTCACAATTTGCTTCAACAGTCAACTGACTACTGTTAGCATTAGAATGAGTTCCTGCTTGTGGTTAGCGTCTGTTGCTCCCTTATCTAGACTTTAGAGTTTACAATGCAAAGCTCTTAGTGTCATGTGACAGGCGTCATGTGTATGCCGTTGGTGCTATCTCAGTCGATATGTTTAAAGATCTTTTTGTTTTCACAGTGCCTGACATCTAGAGCAACATGTTCTATCTTCTTTTCTTTCTCACGGGCATCATAAGGACACAAGAAACACTTGATCGCGAGACAACAGATCATTATTGGCTCACAATCTATGCTACAGATCAGGACATCGTGCCACTTACCTCATCTGTGGAGGTCTACATTGAGGTACAAGATGTCAATGATAATGCTCCACTGACCGCAGAGCCTGTGTACTATCCTTCAGTATCTGAGAACTCTCTCAAAGGAGTCTCCATCATCCAGATCCAAACATTTGATCCAGAATCAGGTGGTCAGGTTTCATATCAAATCTCAAGCGGAAATCCACTGGGTTTCTTTGCCATCGACTCTGGAACAGGTAAACGGATATCACACTTTCTTTGTAAATTTGCATTGTTTGAAAATGTCAAACGTGTTATCAGTTAGTTATTGATTATGGCTCACTTTTTAAACGAGTGGCAGAGGTGGAAAGTAACAAATTACATTTACTCGTTACTGTAATTGAGTAGGTTTTTTGTTTATTTCTACTTTTTAGAGTAACTTTTAAATTTTGTAATTTTACTTTTACTTAAGTACGTTTTGATTTAAGGATTGTACTTAACTACATTTTAAATCCTATCCGTTACTGAGTAAAAAAAAAAAAAAAAAAGTAAAATTAAAAAAAATAATACTTTTTTTTTTTTACGTAATTATTGTTCTGTTGTGTTGCATCAGCGCGTGACATTGCTAATGTTGGTTAGCACTAGGGTTAGAAATTAACAGGAACTTAGAACAAAATTGTCAATGCACAATTACCGTTAAGCTATTACCAGTGTCACAATTTACTCAAGTCTATGAAAAGAGTTAGAACTGATCTGCAGATGTCGTGTTAGAATTACTGGGCATTACTGTATAACCAATCATACACTTTTGTTAAGAATGTGGTGTCCAATCAAAGCGTTTTGATTCGTCACTGAGTTCAACGCGTGAGCTGACTCTGTGTTTGAGATTTCTCTCATTATCGAAAGTTAAATGACAAATTGTAGAAGATTTTTTCTTTAAGCTGTGAAAGTGGATAACCTGCAGTAGACTCAAGTCGTGGAGTGCTACTGAAATAAACAATGTTTTTATTTTATTTTCAGTAAAGGCCATTATTTTTTTTTATAAGTAGACAGAATGGTCTGTTATCTGACAATGTCACAGTTTTTTTCATAAATGTTTGAATGTTTCTGACCCATTATGACTTACTTTTGCACTACTGTTTCAGTGTTTAACAAAAGGCGTCCACAGTTAATGCCATATTCAGTGGTTGTGATGTTTTATGGGATCATTTGCCCTAAAATGACTTCCCTAAATGTTTTATATGGTTATTTTATTTATTTTTATTGTATTTTTTTATTTGTTTTTATTGCAATTTAATTTGTAAAGTTGTTTCCTTAATTAAAAACAACCAGCTTAAATGTATATCCCCATCTTTTACTTTTTTTAACTACACTAGAATCACCCACCCACCACTGTTGTTCAAAAATAAAAATAAATTACTCAGAAATTTTACTCAGAGTAAAATTTTAGAAGAGTTACTTTTTACTTTTACTTGAATAGATTTTTTGGTCAGTACTTTTACTTGTACTTGAGTAAAATTTTATTGAAGTAACAGTACTTTTACTTGAGTAGCATATTTTATTACTCTTTCCACCTCTGCCGAGTGGATGGAGTGAAGAGACTAGTGCTCATACTCCTCGATATCAAACCTCTTTCACCACCGGAGTGTGAAATACCTACACTACAAAGACTAACCAATTGCAACAGAACTCGTCATTCAAAAAGATGCTGTGTACAGTATGAAGAGTGAATCTTTATCAGCTCACAAAGAGCTTCTAAAATGTTCATGTGAAACTGAAGCTCAACACAACCCAGTGTGAGCTGGAACCGAAAGTTCAGCTCAGGGGAACTGTGAAAGCACATCAGGTGTGATGTTTTTGATGACTCAATATGAAGTGTGACGGGAGTCCATCTCAATCAGCGCGGTCCTGGCACAGATCCCGAACACCTGGCGCCCACCATCAAGGGCGAATCGGGAACAGTCGCGCTTCATCAGCGCGGCAGCATAAAAGAGAGAGACGGAGCTTCTACAGGGAGCAGAACCTCCGAAGAGTGCTGCGGCTAACTCCTCTCTCTCTCTCTCTACCTCCAGACAGCCCGTGACGACCAGAAGACGGCATTATCCCCTACCGCACCGTTTCATCTGGGCACCGAGCACGAGAGCACACCTGGGACTGGGAAGAGCACCACAAGGGAAGAGGACACGAGCACCGAGCACCTAAAGACTGCACCATCCACGAGCACTTCAAACATCACTCCCAATAAATCCACCCTCCGGGGCACTTTTCTGTTGAAAACCTTGTTGTGTGATTCCTCTCCTGCGACAACTGGTGGAGAATGTAGGTATAACACCCAGGGGGAATCACACACAAGAGTTCTACAACCCGGACATTTAACCCTGCAGTTTTTTTTTCCTCTCTCATTTAATTTTTTTTTTGGATTCACAGCAAATACGGTGTGCGACGCTCTCCGAAAAATGGAAGACCTCGTCAAACACCTGGCTGAGATGACCATCCGACAACAGGAAATCGTCGAGTTCCTGGCGAAGCAGCAGAGCGAAACGGAGCGGAAGGTCAGCGATCTTCAGGGCGCCAGCGCCCAACAAATCCCGCTTCCCGATGCAAGAGCGCAAGCTGTGCGGCTTCTCCCAAAGTTGACCCCCCACGATGACGTCGAATCCTACCTCCAGTTATTTGAGTCCACTGCAGGATCAGAAGGGTGGCCACGAGAAGAGTGGGCACGGGCGCTGGCACCGCTGCTGACCGGCGAGGCGCAACGAGCTTTCTTTTCCCTGGACTCCAGTGTACGTGATGATTATGAAGAGCTTAAACGAGAAATACTCGCTCGCCTGGGTTTATCTCCCATCTCCGCTGCGCAGCAGTTCCACGGCTGGGAATATCGCCCTCGCCGGCCAGCGCGCGCTCAAGCCGCTGACCTATCCCGCCTCGCTCGACTCTGGCTGCTCGAAGGAAGCCCCTCCGCCAGCCAGGTCGTTGAACGCGTGGTGCTGGACAAACTGCTGAGAGCACTGCCTCGCGCACAGAAGCAGGCGGTCCGGATGAAAAACCCGAACACATTATGGGAGGCCGTAGAGGCCATTGAGCTGGCGGAGGTGGCCCACCGCGACGACCCCGGAGAGCGTGCGCCACCGTACCCCCGGAGGGTGGTACAGGACCCGCGTCCGCCAGAGGGCACCCCGCGACCAGAGAGCAGACCGGCGGCTCCCTTCCCCCACGACGAACCGATGCCTACGGATCCACCATCACCCCCCAAGAAGAAATGGCTGGCGGGTTGTGGATTCCACCATCGGTTGCCGGAAGGAGCCCCGGGAGTGACGGTGAGGGTCAATGGACGCCGCTATCACGCGTTGTTGGACTCGGGGAGTTCCGTGAGCCTGCTGAGGAGTCAGCTCCTCCCACCTCGACCGGAAACCCATGCCATACTGCCTCTAACGTGCGTCCACGGAGAAACCCGAGAGGTGAAGGCCCGCGACGTTCAGCTCCAGGCCAGAGGGAAGACCTGGATGGTCGAGGTGGGTTTAGTAAAAAACCTACCTGTGCCCGTACTCCTCGGCAGGAATTTCCCCGGGTTCGCAGGCCTGCTCACCGCCGCCGCCCACCGACCCGTCAGCCCTGGAGGGAGCCGCCCAACCCCGTCGCAGGAGGAGGCTTCATCCAACCCGGCTGTCACCCTAGCGTCGGATAGCGGGAGAGATGGTGAGTCCGCCCCCCCCTCTGCTAACCTCTTCTATGATGTGTTCCAGCGGGTCACACGAGGGGGGTCCTTCAGCCGCGAGCAGCACGAAGACGACCGGCTGAAGCACTGTTGGGCTCAAGTGCGCGTGGCTGAAGGACAGGAACTCCAACCCGGGCCCCATCCTCTCCCGCACTTTATCGTGAAGGATGGTCTGCTCTACTGCGTCGCCGAACGACGGGGGGAGGTTAAGGAGCTACTCGTCGTCCCCCGGTCGAAGACGGAGACGGTGTTGGAGCTCGCGCACTCCCATCCAATGGCCGGGCACCTGGGAGCGGCAAACACGGCGCAGCGGATCCGGGACCGCTTCCATTGGCCGGGGATAGACGGCGAGGTTAAGGCTTTCTGCCGGGCCTGCCCCACGTGCCAAAAGACATCGCCGCGTACGCCTCCCCCCAGTCCGCTGATTCCACTCCCCATCATCGGGGTGCCCTTTGAGCGGATTGGGATGGACTTAGTGGGGCCGTTGCCGAAGTCTGCCCGAGGCCATGAGCACATCCTGGTCGTCGTGGACTACGCCACCCGGTACCCGGAAGCCGTGCCCCTACGCAAAGCCACCGCGAAAAACATCGCCCATGAGCTGTTCCTGATGTTTAGCCGGGTGGGCATCCCCAGCCAGATCCTGACTGACCAGGGAACCCCCTTTATGTCCCGGCTGATGGCTGACCTCTGCCGGCTGCGAAAGGTCGAACAGCTCCGCACGTCCGTCTACCACCCCCAGACTGACGGCCTAGTCGAGAGATTTAACCAGACCCTGAAGGCGATGTTAAAGAAGGTGGCTGCTGAAGACAGGCGTGACTGGGATCGGATGATCCCCTATGTCCTCTTCGGGATCCGAGAGGTACCCCAAGCCTCCACAGGATTCACGCCCTTCGAACTGCTGTTCGGCCGTCAGCCTAGGGGGCTCCTGGATGTCGCCCGAGATGTGTGGGAGCAGCAGCCGGTAGCGCTCCGCTCTGTGGTCGAGCACGTGACCCAGATGCGTCAGAACATCGAGCGGGTCATGCCGTTAGTCCGGGAACATCTGGTCCAGGCGCAGCAAGCCCAACAACGGCACTTCAACAGGGCAGCCCAACCCCGGGAGTTCCAGCCGGGAGATCGAGTGATGGTCCTGGTCCCCACCTCAGCCTGCAAGTTTCTGGCCAAGTGGCAGGGGCCGTACACCATCACATCCAAAGTCGGCGAGGTCAACTATAAAGTTCGACAGCCCCGGGAGAAGACAGCCGGAGAAACTTTACCACATCAACCTCCTGAAGAAGTGGGTGGGGACCAGAGACCAACTGGCCGCACTCGCCTCCTGTTCCCCGGTGGTGGTGGACTCCAGCGAAGACCCCTCGGCTGCCCAGAAGAAGGAGCTGCAGCACCTGGTCAGTCAGTTCCAGGATGTGTTCTCCGATCAGCCCGGGCAGACCACTGTCGTCGAACACCACATCCGGACACCACCAGGAGTTATCGTCCGGCAACGGCCTTACCGAGTACCGGAAGCCCGTCGGCAGGCCATAGAGGAGGAGGTTCAACAAATGCTTAAGTTGGGGATAATAGAGCCATCCCGGAGCCCGTGGTCCAGCCCCATCGTGATGGTTCCTAAACCCGACGGCACCCTCCGCTTCTGCAATGACTTCCGCCGGCTGAATGAGATCTCGGAATTCGACGGCCACCCCATGCCCCGAGTGGATGAGCTCCTGGATCGCCTAGGGCGGGCCCGCTATATCTCGACCCTCGACCTCACGCAGGGCTACTGGCAGGTGCCAGTGGCCGCAGAAGACCGGCCCAAGACCGCCTTCTCCACACCATCTGGCCACTGGCAATACCGTCGTCTCCCGTTTGGCCTTCACGGAGCCCCGCCCACGTTCCAAAGGATGATGGACGTCTTGCTCCGCCCACACCAACCATACGCCGCAGCCTACCTGGATGATGTGGTCATCCACTCGGAGGCGTGGGACGACCACCTGGACCGTCTGCGGAGGGTGCCCACGGAGCTCCGGAGAGCCGGGCTCACCGTCAACCCCCGCAAATGTCACCTTGCCAAAGCCGATGCGTCGTACCTGGGATTCCGTGTGGGGCGTGGCATGATGCATGATCCGCCCCCAGGATAAGAAGGTCCAGGCCATCCAAGAGGCACCTCGCCCCACCACAAAGACCCAGGTACGAGCCTTCCTGGGGTTGGCGGGGTATTACAGATGCTTCATCCCCAACTTCTCCTCTTTAGCCACCCCCCTGACAAACCTGACCAGGAAGGGGCAGCCGGAGAAGATTGAGTGGACTCCGGAACTGGAGGGGACGTTCCGGAGCGCCTGACTTTAACTGCCCCTTCCTGCTACAGACCGACGCCTCCGACACAGGGTTGGGAGCCGTCCTGTCCCAAGTGCAGGAAGGTGAGGAACACCCTGTGATTTATATCAGCAGGAAGCTGAACCCGGCCGAGACCCGGTATGCGGCCGTCGAGAAGGAGGCCCTGGCCGTCAAGTGGGCAGTCCTGGAGCTGAAATACTATCTCCTGGGCCGGCGGTTCACCCTCCTGACGGACCACGCCCCACTGCAATGGATGGCCAGAGCAAAAAACACCAACGCTCGGGTTCGGGTGACCCGCTGGTTCCTCGCGCTCCAGGACTTCCATTTTGAAGTCCGTCATCGGGCCGGGGCCGACAACGGCAACGCCGATGGCCTATCCCGGATCTGGGCCGGCTACGCAGGTTTGTCAGGGGTCACTCCCCACCCACCCTTAATACCCAACTGTTCTGTGATGAATTTCAGGACCCACCAGGACAACGCTTGGGGGGGGGAGTGTGACGGGAGTCCATCCCAATCAGCGCGGTCCTGGCAGAGATCCCGAACACCTGGCGCCCACCATCAAGGGCGAATCGGGAACAGCCGCGCCTCATCAGCGCGGCAGCATAAAAGAGAGAGAGAGAGCTTCCACAGTGAGCAGAACCTCCGAAGAGTGCAGCAGCTAACTCCTCTCTCTCTCTCTACCTCCAGACAGCCCGTGAAGACCAGAAGGCGGCATTATCCCCTACCGCACCGTTTCATCTGGGCACCGAGCACGAGAGCACACCTGGGACTGGGAAGAGCACCACAAGGGAAGAGGACACGAGCACCGAGCACCTAAAGACTGCACCATCCACGAGCACTTCAAACATCACTCCCAATAAATCCACCCTCCGGGGCACTTTTCTGTTAAAAACCTTGTTGTGTGATTCCTCTCCTGCGACTATATATATATATATATATATATATATATATTTGTATCTAAATATAAGCCTTTTTTCACATTTGCTTAGATTTCTTAGATATATATAAGAATATTTACACTGCGAAAACGGAAATCTAAGCAAATGTGAAAAAAGGCTTATATTTAGATACAAATCTTGATTTTATTGGTTTTAAGAAGAATGATCTTGGACTAAAATGAACTTTTAGGGTAAAGGTTCTTTAGCTTATTTGGAGAACACATGACCTTAATTTAGAAAAATGATTCAATATTGTTAAAAATCATCTTTAATCAAACAAAAAGCAAATTTTATTTGGTAAAATGCTTGTGAAAAGAATCTTAAAAGCAAGGAAGTTATTTCTGGTTTTAAGTTTCTGTGTATGTCCATGTTAATAAGCAAAATGTTCTTATTTTAAATCATTAAATTGGTTTCAAAAAATAGAAAAATCTATTATTTTTTTTTGTTTTAAGACAATTCTAAACACTAGTTTTTAGCACAAAAACTAGTTTTAATACTGTTTTTCTTACTAAAGTATTTTTAAAACAGAAAATATTATTTAACGCTTATTAAAATGAAAAACAGTTTTACAAAACTCTCGGTCGAGATCGTGGTGTCGTGGATAGAGTGCTCGACTCCAAAGCAGAGGGACCCCATTTTTTCCCCTCTATTTGGGGTACTAAAAGGAAGAAATCTTGAATTCTTGAATCAATGCCGTTTCCCCTAAAATATTAGCAACCATTTCTCTTTTTAAGACCAAATCATATTATTACTGACTTGCTTTAAGGACAAACTTGATTTAATGCAAAAACATCCTATTTCATATGCCACTACACTGTAAAAAAATGTAAAAATTACAGGTATTTTTAACAGCATTGGGCTGTATTTCATGAATACAGAATATTGCTGTAAACCACAAGGCATTCTGGGACCATGTGGTGGATATGATTTTAAAGTACAGAATATTGCTGTAAATTTTTAAATCTTAAGGTGCATTATGGGAAAACCAACCGTTGATATTTCTGATTCTCAGGCAATAGAGGTAAGTGATATGTTCATCTTAAACGATAATTTTCACTTTCATTGATGTCTGTATTTTGTACAAACTATAAGTTATATTTTCAATGCCATCATGTTTGTTTTTTAAGGGTCAGTAATTGTATTGCTAACTGTAATTAGCAGGCAGAGAAGCGGCTGTTAGCAGGCAGAGAAGGCTCCACCGTAGCTATTGGCAACCTTGATCATCTATGTTGGCCAACCATCAGACACTCAATCTGCTTGTGCAGTAAACTAGAAGTTCAGCCATAGAAGATGCACCTTTTGCTGGATTTTGGTGAGTGCCCTTCATGCCCCTCTGCAACAGCAAACACATCACATATGTATAATAAAATTTTCATTTGCTTACAAATGAACACACAAAAATGGTGTAATAAATGACTTGAACTTTATTGCATTTTGTGCAGACAAGTCTATAAAATGGTCCAGAGAAACCATTATTCATAGAACATAGAAGCTTTGACAAGATAAAACAATAGTTTAAGATATCTAGTTTAAATATATTTTTATATAACACAATTGAGACACAATTTTCTATTGGCTTTTAAAATATTAAACTTGCAAGGACACACAAATCAAACAGCTAGGCTAAGATATAATTATAATGCATCATATATTTACAAAAGTAACTGCCATGGTTTATTCCTCTCTTTTTCCAATAAAGTGATATGTCACAAAGTCTAACACATAAAGAAACAGCAACACACCACTTCTTTTTTTTCCCAGTTACAGTCACACTCACAAACTCTCAACATTTTGTTTCCATGTGAGAACCGAAGCAGAAAACAGAAAACACATCACTAATCAAGATCACTTTCTTTGGGTCTACACTGACTACCATACAAAACGTGTCAAACTGCTCTTCTATGGAGAAAGTATAAATGCAATACAACTATTTAGAAATACTCTTGCAGACGCTGCTAGGAAGGTCTTCAGAAAAGCATTTGCAAATATCGGTTGCCTTGAGGGAAATAAGAAACAATCCTGATAGTCTGGGTATGAAAATTAACACATGCAGAAATAGGACAAAGAATGTCTGAATGAATGATACTTTTCTACCCAGTTCCTTCTTTCTGGAATTACACAACACCATTTACTCACCTTAATGTATTTCCTTAATGTACTTGTTTAAATTTTCAACCAAATCCAAAAGATTTCTCTCCTCCATCTAATATCCTTTCACTAAATAATAGAATAAAACCCCAAATAAAATGAGTGGCTTAACCTAAGACAGTTAAACAGACACAACAAATTGGTAAATCATCCTAGTTTTGCGATTCACAATAACACATGAATACTTTTTTGACGTGCAGGAACTAACCTCATTGGTTCTTGCTTAAACTCGGTCCAATAGTGAACCTCATTGGTTCTTGCCTGCCAAAAACACTGCTATTTAAGCACCCAGGAACCCAAACTTTGCTTAATTTAGTTAAGTCATTACTCCGGGGGTTTAGAGGCACTCACATTGTGGCTACTATGACCTTCAATCAGATCTTTTTCAAGACTGAATAAAAACTCTCTTTAGCACTCGTCATCACCGCTACACCTTCTGCTGAGTGAGAAGCTTAATTTTCCACACTCAAGCTATGAGGAAATCATATCTATCTCACTCTAGTGCATTTTACCATTGGAAATGTCTCTTTTTGATAAAGAATTCCATATTGGTAATCCCTCTACTGCGAAGAAACTAAACACCCACCAGTATTGCAACTTTCCCTTTGGTAATCCCTCTACTGCAAAGAACCAAAACACCCACCAGTCTAGCAGCCTTCCCCATTGGTACTCCCTCTACTACGAAGAACAATAACACAGACCATTCTAGCAGCCTTCCCCATTGGTAATCCCTCTACTGCGAAGAAACTAAACACCCACCAGTCTAGTAGCCTTTCCCTTTGGTACTCCCTCTACTGTGAAGAACCAAAACACCCACCAGTCTAGCAACTTTTCCCTTTGGTAATCCCTCTACTACGAAGAACCAAAACACCCACCAGTCTAGCAACCTTTCCCTTTGGTAATCCCTCTACTGCGCAGAACCAAAACACCCACCAGTCTAGCAACCTTTCCCTTTGGTAATCCCTCTACTGCATAGAACCAAAACACCCACCAGTCTAGCAACCTTCCCCATTGGTACTCCCTCTACTGTGAAGAACCAAAACACCCACCAGTCTAGCAACTTTTCCCTTTGGTAATCCCTCTACTACGAAGAACCAAAACACCCACCAGTCTAGCAACCTTCCCCATTGGTACTCCCTCTACTGTGAAGAACCAAAACACCCACCAGTCTAGCAACTTCTCCCTTTGGTAATCCCTCTACTACGAAGAACCAAAACACCCACCAGTCTAGAAACCTTCTCCAGTGGAAATCCCTCTACTGAGAAGAAACTAAACACCCACCAGTCTAGCAGCCTTTCCCTTTGGTACTCCCTCTACTGTGAAGAACCAAAACACCCACCAGTCTAGCAACTTTTCCCTTTGGTAATCCCTCTACTACGAAGAACCAAAACCCCCACCAGTCTAGCAACCTTTCCCTTTGGTACTCCCTCTACTGCAAAGAAACAAAACCCCCACCAGTCTAGCAACCTCCCCCATTGGTACTCCCTCTACTGCGAAGAACCAAAACACCCACCAGTTTAGCAACCTTTACCATTGGTAATCCCTCTAATGCAAAGTAACTAAACATCCATAACTCTAACTACCTTCTACATCAATACTTCTTGTTCTACAAAGAAACATTGGTCAATGGTGAAGAATTATAACATGCACCACTATAGCAACCTCCCCCTTGTCATTCAACTGCGACAAAACAAACATCTGCAGGTTTTCCCATCTATACACCCGCTTTTGCAAAGAATTAAAACTTGCCCCACTCTAGTGCCTTTCAACTCCTGGTACTCCCTGTACCAAGCATCCTTCATAAACAGTACTCCAATGGGTACCAAACAAAACCTCCATCCTCTCCTTGGAATTTTTGGAGTAATCCATTTAACGCAATTCAAACTTTTTGACCATCATAGATTAAACCTTTTTGCAGTCTTTCAAAGAAGAGGAAAGAGATCTTACAGACTTGATTAACATATCTTCAGTTGTGTGTTTTTTTTTATATATATAAACTGCAGTAGTTATATTATGGTGAGTCAATGACAGTTTGGTGAATTTAAAATCAAAATGGTGGTTGAGAAGGGGGCATTTCAATCATTGCATTGCAACAGAACATGATTTTTGGTTGTTGGGGAAAATTTCATGTTATCAATTGTACCGTGGTGGTTAAAACATTGTTATGATATCCCTGAACAGAAAGACATTATAAATGTAATCCTCCTAAAAATGTAAGTCAAGCTTATTTGCCCACAATTTAGCTCTGTGGTCTTTTTTAAACAAATTTTAGCACCTTCTGAAACCCTGGTTATTCAAAAGCCATCAATCAGACTGAGTTACCATTGTTGCAGGATACCTATACTTAAAATGAGTCAGTGCAGCATAAATGCATCTCTGTGCATACTGAACTCTGCTCTAAAGCTGAGCTCCACAGATAGGACAAAAAATGAAAATACATTTACAACAAAAATTTCACAGTGCTTATTTCTAGTTATGCTTTGGCCAATTTGGGGTGACTTGGAGTTTACTGCCCCTTTCATGGGAAGATAAGCAACAATATGCTATACAATACAAGGTTTATGGCACTTCTTTATGCCGCAGGGAAGGATAAGATGATTCTGATAACAGGATATTATTTAAAAGCCCTTTGCATCTGTGTGAATTAAATTTAGATATTTAATACTTCATGACGACCGGGACTTCAGACACCTTCGTCATTCTCAGAGTGAAACCCCTGTACCAAACATCACAGTGCACAGCCAATATGGCTTATCCGCGGTATAGTCCCAGCATGTTGGTCTCTAAAATTAATTTAAATATAGTGGAAAGTTGTAAAGTCACCCTGGCAGATACGGAAGCTCTGATTTAATCCACAAATAAAACTCAACCCAATAAAGGTCAGTTTAGACCCTCAAAGAACTAACCAAGCGGAAATTGCATAGGACTCCGACGAAACCACATCTTTAGAGTTGTAAAATCTAAGTTCCTTCTGATAAGATTCTGTTTATTTTAGATAGAAACATAAGCAGTAAACTTGGAAGAATTTTGATAGGTAGCACTTGTTACATATTTGAATTTCCATTTTGGATTAGAACACATCAGTGGGATAACTAGAATGTGAATGTAACAATTCAAATTAAATGGTTAATTATTTAAAGATTACTTCTATGAAGATATCAAACTAAATATTTATCCTACCGTTCTACAACAAGAGTGACATAACATACAGTACAGTACATACAATGAGGTATGCTTGAATAGTATTAGGACAGACTGAAAGTGGCATTTAGACAAACAATATACAAGGATTTGTCTGCAATGTCGTCTGTTTGAGACTCAAACCCAAACCGCTTCATGAAAATATATTTCCAACTAACTTAGCTTTCAGAACGCAAATATACTTTCAATTTCAGTGCCAAAACCTATGAATATTGCATTTTCCCTTTTATTTTCAGACTTGTGTTTTAGGGGAGTGCAGAGTATATGTACATCTTATGGAAGGTAGCAGCAACCTCAGCACAATTAGAATTGAAACTTTAAAAACATACATTACTTATTTTGCTCTTTTAAGTCTCACAGTTACACAATACAATATTTTCTAGTCTAGTCTGTTAACTAATATATTCATTTATTATCATTGCAACGTTACAAAAAAATAAATAGTTTTTAGATTAATATTTTTTCTTCTATTGTTTTCCACCACACAAGAACTAAATCATACACTCGTGCTATTTGTGAATTGAACAGTCGGCATCAGTTGCCTGCAAATGCTGCTCAAAAGTAGAAAATTGGTGTTTTCTTTACAAATGTAAAAATAAAAGAAAAATTCAGACATTCATGACAACGTTAGAGATATTTCAAATGCTATGCTATTAAAATATGTTCTCAAATGTTCACAGATTTGGTGAAAAAGATCACGACAGATACATGATATGTTTCGGTGAGCCAGTGCTGTCAGTTCTAGTATGAAAATGTGATGGAAAAATATTGTTTTCTTATTTTTATATGGCACGATTTACTCTGTGTAATTTGGCAAGAGATATTCCTCCATGTTTGCAAGAAATCTAGCTCATTAATAGATGATTTTGTAAATAAATATTTGAAATATAAATACTAGTTATGTTCTATTTACATTTTCTAATATATATGTAATCATACCAATAAAATGAGACTATTCAATATCATATCTTTCTGGAGTATTTTAACAGTATATGGGTTCAAAGTTATATTTTTTAGACTTTCTTCACAGTATGTACACAATATAATTCACGATGCTGATGACACGTTTTAGTTTTTTGGATCACATGAAAGTATTCGTGAAGGAACCCAGCCATCGACCATCTTTTATATTACAAACCACTTTAAATATACCAGAGTCCAAACACTGATTCACTCCGGCCCTCGTATTGAGCGATGTCAGAGGGCCCGCGGATGGTCAAGGGCGAAGCTGATAGTCATTGATCCAGAAGTGCTTGATCCTGGCTCACATTAAACCCTGGTCACATTTGCCCTTGGTATAAAAGCACACCTTGGACAGTTACAAGGAACGCTGGAAGACTTGTTTTCAAAAACAACGATGGAACATGAAACATGTAAAATGACTGATTCAAAAAACGAATTCAAGTTTAAAGGGGTAGTCACACTAGACCTGACTTTAAACTTTAAACCATTACTTATTCAAGTATTCAGATTACTTTAAAGTCATTTGTAACTTGAGTGTGTCAAATATATAAACTTTCGCCAAGGTCCAGTGGGCGCAAAATCTGTTTCTTGAACCTGGCAGTCAAAACCTCAACATTAAAAAAGCAACACTGGCAGATTTCCCTTTGGCATAACATTAGACTTCACTTCGAACCAATTACAATTGAGCCTTTCGCTTAGCCCCGCCTCAAGAGGACAGCTCAGGCAATCACGGCTGAGCATAAAATGGTACTCTGACATTATTAGAGTGAGTTTCTTTGGAACACATTGAGGTTGAGGGGTGTTAGGACTTTTTACCACACAAAGACAATTAACACATGGTACTTTGAGTACATTTAATAGATATCCTAAAAATAGAGTTTTTTCTACTTTTACAAAGCAAAAACCAGAGTTCTGTAGTGGTCTAAGAGATCTATTCAATTGCAAACATAAAAATGATTGATAATCTGTCATAAAATTATAACAATTATTAAAAATAAAAATTATTAAAAATTAAACTTTTTTTAATAGTAAAATTAAAAAGCTTTGCTTTTGTTGATCCTGAATGTTGTCACCGCATCATAAACCACATCACTGGAAATCTATCATAAATTTTATTCTATTATCTGCCATTTGCACCCCTTAGTCAGGTTCCACTGTATCTAAAGCTGATCCAAAATTTGCCTTACTTCCATTGGAAAACAATTGTCTAAGGAGGCCACAGGGGGCGGAGCTAAGCAACAGATCAATTATATGGTGTTGTCGGAAAGGAATATCTGTATTTCCAGCGTTTGTAGAGACAATTTGACAATTTAGATCCAAAGTAAAGTGTATATTAGTATATGCTTACTTATAATAATGTTGTTTATATATTTATATGTCTCTGAAAATTCTATTAGATGATTTCTTGGTAACTTGGTCAAACGTTATCCTCATAAAGTGTTGACTGTTTTTTGTTTTCCCAACATGTTTATTACTATAAATCAACATTAATTTGCTATTTTTCTCGTGAAACAATTTTTCCTAGCCAATTTTATCCAATCTTTGTCTGGTTTGTTCGTAAATGTCTCAAAGTTGTTTTGCAAACTAACCAGTTGAAGTCCACTTATCAAGAAAAAAAAATAATTTTTGCCAGTCATTTCCGCCACAAAACAAAGCATAATTAATTAAAAATGCTACTAAGTAGTACAATTGACTGATTATACATTATTTATGTGCTCAATCAAAGCAATGTTCTTAAGCATGCATTAGTGTGACTATCCCTCTGATTTGGTCAAATCTCATTAAAATGAAGGATTTTGGAAATGAATCTGAATACTGTAGCAAACATCAGCTCAGTCATTTTCTGATCTGTGAAAGCTCTTGAGGTTCTAAGTTAAGACAAAACCTATCCAATAAGTGATAGAGAGGGGTGAAACTTGCGGAATATGTGACATCTACTAAGCTGGTGTCCTTAGACTGTGTAGTGCAAAGTCATCTGATATGTGCTGGGGGCGTTATTGCTCATGGTGTAGGAAGGGGTTACTAGAGAGTTCCATTAATGCAGGGTGAGGAATATTTAGGTGTTGAGCTGAGCCCCTCAAGAGTAGATGGTAATGACTTCACGTCCACCTCCACGCACCAAAAGCACACGGTTGAGGCCTTCAGTCAAGACCTCCAGGAATTCCATGTCTGAGTGAGAGGTTAAGAAACACACTTTCACACTTAAATGGGAAAAGATCACATAAAGAGCAAACAGGAATCGTATGTGAAATTGAAGTTCAAGATATCTTGCAGAATCCAACTTCAACTTCACAAAACAAGCTACAGTAATTTATGACTGCAAAAATAGACTGAAGAAGACTTTATAAGGTACAATTGTGCTTTTGATTTTAAGACTTTTTTAACATTAGGATGGTGTCCTAGAAATCACAAAGTATGTGACTAGTATCGGTGGGGCTAGCATGCTTTAAATTGATTGTAAATGAGGTTAGAAGTCTGGGACAACCTTGCAGAACCTTTGTATCGTCTCTATCAGTTGACCTTGGCGAAATTCAGTCCAACATCTCAAGGAGATGGAAGAATTTCTAACATTGTTGTTGCAGGGTTGCCCTCTGATGGACTGGTGACTTGTCCGTGGTGTATCCTGCCCTTAAGGCAATGTATGTTTGGAGAACCATGATATCCTTACTAGTATCGGTGGGGCAAGCATGCTTAAAATTGATTGTAAATGAGGCAAGAAGTCTGGGACGACCTTGAGGAACCTTTATATCGTTTCTATCAGTTGACTTTGGCGAAATTCAGTCCAACATCTCAAGAAGATGGAAGAATTTCCAACATTGTTGTTGCAGGGTTGCCCTCTGATGGACTCGTGACTTGTCTGTGGTGTCTCCTGCCCTTAAGGCAATGTATGCTTGGAGAACCATGATATCCTTACTAGTATCGGTGGGGCAAGCATGCTTAAAATTGATTGTAAATGAGGCAAGAAGTCTGGGACGACCTTGAGGAACCTTTATATCGTTTCTATCAGTTGACTTTGGTGAAATTCAGTCCAACATCTCAAGAAGATGGAAGAATTTCTAACATTGTTGTTGCAGGGTTGCCCTCTGATGGACTGGTGACTTGTCCGTGGTGCGTCCTGCCCTTAAGGCAATGTATGCTTGGAGAGCCATGATAGCCTTATGGATTAAGGGGTTAAAAGAAAAAGAATGAATGCTACTGCTAATTTAGGGAGCTGTTGTACTCAACAGGGAATACTTTAGGGATCTCTTCTTCAGAGTTCTCAGAGGGCGACCATCATCATGGCTGAAGTGTTTGTAATAACTAGGAACCAAAGAGATCTGCTCAACGTGCATAAAGTCACTGGATAATCAACAAACCATTCCTTTCAATTATTAATGGATTTCTGGCTACTCAAAGTTATTTGCTGACAAATATGTTTCTCTGATCTTGCTACATGGAAGATCTTGAGACAGAATCCAGGATGAGGGAAGACTGGGAGTGCCTACTGATGGATGGAACCAACTAAGTTTGTACAGAAAGCTCAGAAATACGTATGGAACAAATGGGATACTTAGGAAGTCAGGAGCATGTCAAATACCAACAAAGCAGTCATCTGGAAGTGGCTGAAAGTGGACAAACAAAACATTTCACACCAAAACGTATAGAGCTTACTATTAACAAGCCCACTGAGAGGTAACAAGAGTTGAAAAGATACAGGTCTCCTCTCCAGTGCGGTTCTTGGGTGGCCCAGGCATGTTCAGCAGAACAAGTTTAGCTTCTTGCGATTTCTTCACAATAACTTCATTGAGCTTCTGAGCATGGTGCATGCGCCGGACATTGGACTGATTCCTGCATAAAACACAAAATGAATATGATTAAAAGAGTAAATCAAAAACTGAGTCTTGATTTAACTGTGCAGTGTTTTAAGATTTAACCGTAGAGGAGCTATAATGGAAATATTCAAATTCTGAGAGTGTACTCACAGGTTCTCCCATTCCCTGAGGCATTAAGAAAGGAAAAAAAATGATGAACACAGTGAGTTGACAAACTCCGTTTTTTTTTTTAAATGAATAAAATATAACCCCTGTGACTTTAAAACATAACAGCTTGGGTTGAGTTTAACAACAGCTTGTATCAGCTTAAACCCAGTTTCGGTGTTAAATACCACTGTCAGGGTTTATTAGAGACACTTGGAGTCAAATGTGCAATGAAAAGGTGTGGACAGAGCTTTTTTGGGACATGACCTTATTTCATTTTGCAGCATTTTCTTTTTTTAGCTGGAGATTGGATAAAAGAATACCAGTCAGGGATTTATAAAGCGGGTTTCCTTGTTAGGTAATACGCTCAATCAAACAATTCAATATATATACGTGTGTGTGTGTGTATACTTCCAATAGTTTCTTAGTACGCAGCATTGACATCCAGTTAAATGAAATGATTGATGATCATTCATGAATTTTATTATGTGTCTGACATTGTAATAACTTGTGTGCATGTCAAATCGATTTTACTTATAATTAAAATGTCAAAAACAAGGATATAGGGTTCCACAGACAACTGATCAATAAGCATAATGGCCTGATTACCATTGGTTAATGTTTTTTCTTTTCCTTTTATTTAAAACCAATGTACCATTAAGTCATAAATAAAGTTTCCAAAACGGAACTGAAGATTTTAGTTTTATAATGCTGTGCTCTGATTCAGATTTGAAATCTGAAAATTTTTAAATGAACAATTAGCATTACAGAATTTTCTATTTCTTCCTGTTTTGTTGTTTTTCCGTCTCCTCTTGTTTCCTAATTCAGTTCATCGTTACCTGCAAGAATATTCTATATTATACGGTAGACATCTGCTTCCACTGCAGCCTATTCATAAAACTCTGTTCCTATCTTTCCTCTCATGTCCTGTTCTTTTCCGTCTTCTCAGTTTGTGCACACAGTAGCTGCATGCAATAGCTCTGCTCTTCCAGAGTTGGTGTGGTTGTCACCACCTGGTCCCCAGTGCTCTTCGGTAAGGCATGGTTGCACTCTGGTTTACTTCTCTTCCTGTTACTCTACAAGAAGGTTTTGGCTGTAGTTATTACCTGTTGCAGAAGAACCTTTAGTTTAATTTGAAGTTTTGGAGGATTACTTCATTCCTATTCCCCCTTGTGGTTCAGATAAAGACTGAGTGCATCTCATCTCGTGTCTGGATCAGGTTTTCCTCTGACTGCTCCTACACTTACGCCCTAGTGTGAAATATTTCACAGAGTATTGCATTCAAACACATCCACAAAAAATTAAGCTGAAAGAAAAGCAAAAGGTGTAGCTGTAAAATTGAGAACGCAGAAGATTTTTAAGGCATTTAAGAATCTGGAGGAGCTTCAGTTGATTTGTCACATATGAAATCACAGATGTGGAGAGGTACATGTTGAAGTGTGAAGTTTCTTCAGAAAGTGATGCCTTGAGCTGACCATGTTATCTGCTGGGGTTGGTCCACTCTTTTTTCAGGAGGTCCGCAGTCTTGTGGAAATTTCAGGTGATAGAATTTAATTTTTAGCTAAACTCAGAACCTGCTCACCCTGCTGAATGAACTGCAGTGGTATAACTGTCCTGATCTGAATCTCAGAGAATTCTCAGCATTAAAGATTTCATTATTTGCCATGGAATAAGGCATGCAAAAGAATCCTGGCCAAGTAATTAGCAGAGGTGTGAACTCGAGTCATTATTTTGGTGTCTTGCGACTCGACTTGGACTTGAACCTTAATTACTTGACCCCTTTCGCTCTGTGTGAGTTTGTGTCGCATCCAAAAGAAAGAGACCTCGTCCAATCAGCCAATAAAATGGAAGCTTCTTTAAGATCTAAGTTTATCTATTGGTTGCTTGCAGTATTGCCGAAGCGTGATTGGCTGTCCCTGCTATCAGTCCATTTGAGTGATGTGCACATGACTGAACTTTTTCCTTTTAGGAATCAAATCTTCGTTCAAGATTATCGTCCTGTTGGCTTAACAGATTTTAACAGCAGACATTTCATTTACATCTGTTTTTATTTTTGACATTTAATGCTTAGTTTTTTTTGGCATTTTAGGGTTTAAAACACATTTAAATTACCTTTTCATTTATGCAGTTGGCAGACGAACCACAGGAAAGCTATATAACTATTTTTATTTTATTTCTTTTTTTTGTACATTTCTTGACATTGACTTTTGACTTGACTTGGAATCGCCCTGCCTTGTCTTGGGACTTGCTCTGTATTGACATGGGACTTCACTTGTAAAGAAATGAACACCTCTGGCAATTTGTGCTAAGAGTTGAACATACTTTTAATAAGTCTGACATTAAATCAGTGTAGAAAATTCTGCACTAATTCACGGTATGCAAATGATTAACCATATGATACTGGGGTCTGCTGGTGCAATTTTAGCTGAGAAATGGGCTTGGAAACAAGGATAAGTCTATACTTAACACTGCACACGAGACTTTTTAGTGAAAACTCTGAAACTTTGAGTTATCGGTAAGTACATTTTAAGTAATAACAATACTTTTAATAATTTTGAGAAACTATTACCCAAAAGTACGGTCAGCTCAACTGTTTTTGTAACTGGTTAAAAAAATGTTTTGAGTACTTTGAACTGTTTGGGATTGAGGTTTAAAACGGACAATTTATAGTCACTAAACAATCTGACGGGCATTTGTGAACTGTTGAAGGCTACGGTAGCATTTCAGAAGGAAGACCCACATTACACTAACAAAGTGATTTTATACAGTTTATTAAACGTCTTTCGGGAGGAGTCTATCTAGAGCCACACCTACTTCAATTATTCCATCAACCCTCTTCCATTTAAGCTGTTCCTTCCTCTTTTTCCCTGACTCAGTCCGAATCAGCTTCATCGCTCCCACCTACCTCCCATTCACCTCTCATGGGGGTCTACTCGGACGCATCCGAGCAAGACAGCAAGCCTGCACGTTCGTACCCTCCACACGCGCTTACGAACTTAAAGCAGGTCCAGATATTCAAACTCCTGAAAATCTATTTTAAAATGGTAATGATGAAAGTCCAAATATCATTTTACACTCACGGTTTCATGTTGAACAAATCCTTTATGCTTTCGGGATTGGCCACGGCAGGGTTGTTGCCCTTGTCAGTGTCGTCAGTCCAGGTCATCTGCACCTCCTCTCCGGGGCTCATGGCTGCTGCTGTGGGGGCAGAAGGGGAGGTGGGGCTGGTGGGGGTTTGGGTGGCGTTTTTGCCTTGAATGAGTTGAACCTGTCGAGGATGGGATACACGGACAGACTAAGAGGAAAAGTTGTTCAAGGATAGGTAAGAAATAAATAAAGAAATGAGAAGTGTTGCTTTTTGAGTAACCTTCTTTCATGAGGGCACATTAGGAGAGCGAGAGATAAGGATAAGGATAGAGAGCGACTGCCATGGAGCTGACAGAAGATAATGGCTGTGTAGTAGAGATAATGACTGAGGGAATGGTTAGCGATAAAGAGATCGTATCGGCATGTTTGTTGGCCACAAAGTCATAAGGTGATGTATGAATTTTATACAAGTTTAAAGGAAGAACAGGTAACATTATAGATTTTTTTTGTGTTTATAAAATATATTTACTTTTAATTAATCATAAAAATGTATTAACATTCTGCACTAGACAGTGGTGTCACTATATTTATTTGTATAAACAGTTCCTACAGTGCCTACTGTAGTTTTTTACAATTACTTATTTTAATAACAATTAACTTCAATGTATTAGAGGGGGGGGGGTGTTATATGTTTTTCAGGCATATAGTGTCATTTTGTAGCAAACTCAAGTAACAATTTGTCGCCGAATTTGTCACAAACAACCTCATAGAATTTGACTTGGCATTCTGGCTGCGCGTAACGCCCTGATATTCACCTGTCTCTTTAGACACCCCTCCTTTTTTCAGACACGCCCCCTTCAATGCGTCATACTCCATGCGCACTGCCAACGTTTGTTTTCATTTCTGAGCTTGCTACATTTTCATAGTAAATGTATTAAAATCGTGTTTTTTGCAAAATGCCAACGGAGGATATTGTACAAGCCTATGCACACGATCCTACGTCTGTCCCAGAGTTTTCGGCAGAACCGGAGCAAGTACAGAGACTTTTTCAAGGTGTGTCTGCTCGGTAAATATCCTCTTGTAAATTTACACCATTTTGTGGTTGCATTTTAGTAGGAAATTAAAACTATGCTTCATAATGAAACTATGTTTTCTATTAAATAATACATAAGCTTTTAAACCATTTTTGACAAAGCGTGTCATCCTTGGGAAGCATAAAGAGGGGGCTCTCTCCTTGGAATCCAAACATACATCTCCTTGTAGAAGACATTTTGTAATCCGGAGAACTATAGAGAAAAGCACTCTGAACGAGGAGCTTCGTTGACACGTAGTGAGACCAGCTGTTGCTAACAGAAGCTCCCTCACCCGAAGACGTGAGTCTTTGCCGGAGCTGGAGGGGGAGGAGTGGTCCAGCCACAGACTGGGGACAGAGACGGAGCAACAGAAAAGGGCGGGGGCTTCGGGGACAGAGGCGGAGCTACCCAAAAGGGCGGGGACTTCAATAAAGTAACTTTTGCATAATACCCACTCTTTAATGGATTTTTCTTTCAATAAAAAATTACAAAACCCTATATATTTACATATTTAACACGTTGTTTTAGTTAATTCTTTGAGGGTGCACCTTTGGCTGCACCTACAGCCTTAATTCTTTTTAAATATGATTCACAAGCTTAGGAAACATATTTCCCAGCTGCTTCATCCTTTACAGTAACTTTCCAGGTTGGTGGATCCATGGATGTGGATGCCAGATGGTACATTTTCCGCTAAGGGGTGGGCATAAATAATCCATAAACCTGGCAAAATGTTTACAAATACATACTATGGCCATCATTTAAAGAACTTTTAACGTTTTACTTTTTATGGATACATTTGGCTCTTTTCTAGAGAGCAATTTTTTTCCCCTTTTGCTAAAAGATCTTTAATCCCACATACCAAACAGAGTCCATTGTAGGTGGGGAAAGTAAGGAAGCGGTGTGTAACACATCACTAAAGTACAACAATTAAAACTAATACAGACATGATTTGTCATCATTAAAAAGAGACATAAAACTAGTAAATATCGATTAAAATAAAATGTACACTAAACATATTAATAGTACGTTTTAATATATTCAGAAGTGAGTGGTTAAATAGAAGTGTGCGATTTTGTGAGTTCTGAATTTTACACAAATATACAAGCAACATGAATATGGTGTAAAAAGAGGGTCAGAATGAATTCCACAATAAATTATTAGGCACAAACAGAAATGCAAATGCAAAAGTTGTTTGAAATGCAGATCAAAATGTTGTAGCAATGTTTTGTAAAGATTTTTTGCAAATTCTGAAGTAGGAAAGTATAATTTTTTTAATTGCAAATTAATTTTGGTTTATTATTTAATTACTGATTTTTTTACTTGCAGCTGTTTTACTTGCATGTAAGTTCATTCAGCATTCTTGTTTACTTTTTCTAAACACTTAGTTTGCGTTTGCAAAAACTTTTGACCCTATAAGGCTTCCATAGTTCCAAGAATCAAGCTTTGACTTCACCATTTAGCAAAGTCTTATTTTTATGCCAAAAGCTGGAAAATGACAGAGTGAACTGTCTTCCTCACTCTTTTGAGTGCTTGCTTATAAATATCTCCGGATGAGAGATATGCGATGATGTATTTGACCAATGAGTGGCCCGCATGATGTCATCGTTTTCAGCTGGTGCGGACCAGAGAGAGTGTGATGAGAATGAGACTAAATCTGCAGAGGATCGCAACAATGTATCAGTTGTTCCCCTTGGTCCGGGCCAAATAAACGAACTAGACGTGTGAAAGCACCCGAAGACAAAAATAAATTATTATATATGAAAAAAGACAACCTTAATGTTTCTTTTGATATTTGGTGTCAGTTTATGAGGACGTGACGATTTTGTTCCCTTGGACTCGTTGGATGGAACAGTGCTTTATTCAAAATATTTTGTGCAATATTCCAGTTTTGTGCCTAAATTTAATTTGGATGGAAACACGGCTACTAAAGAGTTGTGCCTTTTACTACGGAGTGACCTCTGGTTGTTCCAATCAAACCGTCTGATTGCAAGAGTCCTATAGTTTGCCAGAACTAGGAAGTGTCCTGGTGGTTCCAAAATTGTCCAGTGCTCATTGCAACCTGCAAATTTGGTAGCACCGACAAAACCACCTCTACAAAATGTCTTTGAGGCCGATCTGTCAACTGTGATCTTCACAGGTGAGTTTCTTTACAAATAATATCTGGATTAACCACAGATGGAATCCAAATACGCTGCAGAAATATCTCAAGGATGGTCAGTGAAAACCGAAGCACTTGAGATCAGTTTTGAGGTAAATATTTCTGTAACTCTAATAGAAGAATAAAGCTTGCCCTATAAATGATGTTGCTAGGGATGCCACAGAACACAACAGCATTGGTCGGAACTATGCTCTGCTGGTCATGTGATCAAACAGTGATCCCTAATCGTATTGTCATAGTAGTGAAATATTACAAAGTGCCCCTATAACCAAATTAGAGAAATAAGTTTAGAGAAAAATGATTAGAAATAAGTGATCGATAACTCATACGACCAGTTAGTCCATCTACATATTCATTTTTGGGGCATCATACTTAGATCTTAGACTGTAAAGAGAGAAAAAAGGGCACAGCACTCTACCTCTTCTTCTGACTTTTCTTCACCAGTTCCTGCCACCGACTCCTCAGCAATGCTTCTCTGGGGGTGCAGGTTTGATGGGTTCTTTCGCCTTATAGAGCCACGGGACACATCCGTGATGCTCTGAATCTGAACGCAAGAAACCACAAAACAATGACTTTTTAACTAAAAGGTTAAATAGCACCCCTGTACAAAGTCAGCATGAATAACTTACTTTGAAGATACATCTACTGTAAATCTGTAGTAAACCCATGAGTTCCTCAGAACTGTTTTTAATCCTAAGTGATCAAAAGTGGTATTTTGCAAACAGACAGTCCTCTGAAGAATTGTTCTACAGTATCTCACGGAGAGAGCAAAGTGAGCAAACCCCTTTTGTAAATAAGCCTTTTGTGTATAGCTTTCAATGTGAAACTATCACAGAAATGAGATTGATGAGTAAATGTTCCATTCCTTTTAAACCTGGAGATGGAACGCTCTTTTATCAATGCCGTACTTTTGACTGTTTAAACCACACTTCACGTTAGTGGGTTCTTTGCCTCGACGTCTTGTGGTTAAAACAGTCAAAGGAGCAGTTAACTATTGATTATCCCTTGCCTATGTACTTTCGGCATATTTTTGAGGGCCTAAACGCAAACGAAAGTTCCTTTGACATACGCAGCAGTGAAAGTTTACATTTGATTTGGGTTCAAAAAGTTAATGTGAAAAATGGCTTTATAGCGCCACCTGATGCATTTCAGCTTATTAGATTGTGATAAGTAAATTAAATTTGGTGCACACATGTACGGTATGTGACAGAAAATTTCAATCATTGCAATTAATCTTTATACCAATGATGATACTAAATAATGTTCGCCAATTCTGCCAAAAATACAATGTGCTACTGTGACTCATGGGGTTCCTCTGTGAAGACTGCGTGTACAAAGGGGTGTCCTTGAAGTTTCACTCTCCCTCTTGACTGATACACCGGAGCACAGAGGCTTGAAGTGAATGCATGCTCTTGAGTCTTCAATATTAGAAGGATAATTTAATTTTCAGTAACAGGTACCGAGACTTAAATATAACTATCGCATTTGCAAAACCAACAATAAGTCGATTCATTTGTAAAACCCCCTAAAAAAGGCACGTTTGCACATGTCATACTTTTACAAAATCCTAGAGATTCTATTTGTTCACCTTAAACTCCATCAATCTAGCCCAGAAGCTTTTGTAACTTAGTTAAACTATGTACACCATAAAGAGGAAGTTGTTATAACTCAGTCATACAATTTCTGATCGGCCCCAACCAAGTTAACCAACCAACTATGCTAACAATCGCTGGTTGAACACATCTAGGACGTGCTCTCTCAGTTATAGTGCCATGAGGTAGCCCCAGGTCAACATTTAACATTCACAATTTTGACATATGTGAGAAGAATCGTGGCTAAATCAATAGCAGAAATTATTTAGATGCAAAAATATTTTGACCCATTAGTGCCGCCTAGGGGTCATGACACTTTTGGTTTTTATTGTTTAATTTGCCTGTCAAGTAAATTTAATAATTCTTGATTGAATACTTGAATATCGGTTGTAGTGCGTGCAAAAGAAACTGGCCACTGAGAGGCGATGGCCAGTTTTTGAATGAATAGAATGACCAGAAAAGAAGCGGAGAGTGAAGGGGGCGATTCGAATCCATGTCTGGAGCACCATACCCTATCACACCATACTCTGAACGCATTTTGAACACTTAATTATAAAAACAATTTTTAGTGTCCTGACAATCAATGAATACAGGTCAATGGGACATTTTGAGGTGCTGTTGTGGTTCTGAGGCCTCCAAAAAGGTAAACAATCCCATGACGGTGTAAGCAATTGTTCATGTTGGAAATGCTGAGAGAAGTTGATTCTGTCGTGGTCATCATGGCGTCTAAATATCCTAATTATTGCTATGGAAAAACAAATCAGCCTAAAAAAATCACAACCCTTCAATTTCCAGTGGTTTCATTAAGACACTATAGATCAGATTATGCTAATCTATGTAATCCAGACCTGGAAAACAGATGAAAAGATTCTAATTTGAAGTGGCTTTTAACTAGAGAATTAGCCAAAAAAAGTAAACTAGTTTAAAAGTAAAGTAACAGCTGAGATATCTGCCAAAACCATTTGGTCAGAGCACAGTATGCAAGCAAAGGACATATTTCCCTAATGTGTTTACCTCTCTCTCACGCTCATTCTTAGTAAGATGCATCTCCTTCAGGATCTGTGATCGCTGCTCCATCATCAGGGTCTTTTCATAGGTGTATGCTGAAATATCGCTGTCAAGCTACAAGCGAATGAAAGAACGGGTTGAGAACAACAGTTGATGCCCTGTATGAATGAAAATGGCTCGTCTGCTTCTTACCATTTCAACCACCTCAACTTCAGCATCCAGACGGAGGTGATAGAGGAACGTCATGAGGTCTTTCTTCATCTGAATGCTGTTGTCATCCAATTGTGCCACAGTGAAGATGCGCATCTTGCACTTTCTCCAAACCTTAAGCAAAACAACAGAATCTCATCCAAAGTCATTTCCTGCTCCTGCCCAAACCTCTAACTGGTTGCCAGATCTTGAATGACAAGATAATAAGTGATAAGTTACCAAAATCTGTCTTGAGTATAATTTTATTTACATGCTAATGCACATCGAAACGTCAAGTGTTAATTAAACTCACACATTTATTCAGAGTTAAATTGAAAACATTCAAACTTTATCATTGTATAATGTTACTCTTTATTATCATGTAAATAACTGTGGTGAACGCGAAATAAACAATGACTAAAGAGAAGAGTTAAACGATATTTAAGATATCAACTCTGCACAATAGCCAGAGCATTGCGTTAACTCTCTAAGTGTTGGAATTTTAAACGTTTAAAATTTTAGCTTTTCATTTTTTTGCTGTGTATTTACTTACAACTTTATAAACCTCATCCTGTAAGTAACTGAGCAATTAAATAGATATTTTGACGTAAGAGCTGATGGAACAATAAAGCTACAAAGAAAGTTTCAATGTTTTAGTTTTATAAAAAAATATATTTTATTAGAGCCAGTGACCAGAGTAACAGATATGTGTTCCCAACACGTTCATCTAAGCTGTGTCACCTATGTTTAATGTGTATTTTGTGGCATTTTTACAAAGTAAACTCCATTACCAAATAGTGTCTGAAGGCAAACAGACTGTTTTTGTTGAGTCATCTGAGTGAAATTTGTTGCTGAATAGTCTTTTTTTTAGACGCACATAAAGGCTCTCAACCCCGTTACTCGCTGTACCTCAACCGCGCTCGTATCGTACATCAACTACATAACATTTAACTGTATCATTATAAAATAAAGCATGAACAATAAAACAAACCAGGCATCACCTACTGCATGTAAAGAAACCACACTGTCATTGCAAATCCAAAAAGTCAACCATCGTTCAAAGGATTTTAGTACTCGCTTATTATTACTCAACCAAATGCACTTTCTCCCGCACTACAGTTTTTTAATAATGATTATTAAAACAGTTGTCCAATTAGAGAGAGGTATTGAATGTACCAAAACCTGTGTGAAGGATTTCCAGGAAAAAAAAACATGTATTCAAATTTTGCTGTTAAAATCACTATATGCACGTAAACGGAAATCCAAAAATGCTACAAAATAATCAAACAAATCCAGTTCACTGACGCTTTAAAAAATTTCTATAATGGGCTTGATTGTCTACCTTATGTTGGCGCAGAAGGAATGGAAGGAGCATGAGCATGCCTCCATCATGGACAATCCACCAGACGTCAATGTGGCCCTCGGTGAAACGCTCTCCGTTCGAGGGATAGGCGGAAATGTTCTTCGGCACTAGCAAGGCCATGTGACCAGCGGTGGTCTCCCTGACAACCTCTGTGAGGGACAAACACTCAGATATACCCAAATAGAAAAGCAATTTGAAAATTTCAGGATTTCTTAATTGGCAGATAAATGAGTAAAAAAAATTCCCCTTTTAGAACTAACCAATAAGGTAGGTAGCTAGCCAATGAACTAGCTAACAAGCTAATTAACTAGCCAGCTAGCTAGCTTTTTTATATAAAAAATGTTTTGGGCCTTTTTATGCCTTTATTAGATAGGAAAGTGAAGATTAGACATGAAGTGAATGGGAAAAGACTGGCAAGCTCAGGACTCGAACACGGTCGCTGCGTATGTATCTAGGCATTATCCACTTTCAAACAAGCTAAACTAACTTAATTACTTCAGAAATTACAAAATAAAACAATAAATGAAAAATGGCAATTTGAAAACTCCAGGATTTCTACATTTGGCTGATATTAGTGACAGAAAACAAACACAATGTACTTGCTGACTTCATAAATGAGTACAAATTCTTCAATAAAAAAAAGAATGCTGGTCTTAATAAACAAATAGAAAATAAATAAGTATTTAACACGCAAACTGGTAAATAAATAAAGTGGCATATAAAAATTACATGATATTAAACAAATGAATTAATAAATATATTGCAAAATGGTTGTCCAAATCAACTTTTTTGCATATTTAAAGAAATATCACAACTTTTGTGTTCTTATACCAATAAAGTTTCTGCAGCGATGGTGCTCCTCTGCCTGTTTCCAGTTTTTGGGGAAGCTGACCAGAACCGTGTTGTGACGAAGGCCACCCAGACCTCCGGCCTGGACCAGGTGTGAGGTGGCATCTCGCAGGTTTGAGGAGATCACTACCTGACTGAAGCCCTTCACCTTCTCTGACTCCATGAGCTTCCTGAGGGACTGAAACAAGGCGATGGAAATTGTACACATTTATTGTTCATGTTTATACATTTCCAACCATTTTTTAATTACATTTGTTCAAATCTAGAATTATATTTAGTTACAAAGGATTCGTTGTGCTATGCTTCATTAGATTAATGTGATTTATGTTACAATCAAACATTTGACTAAACATCTATTTTATGGAAAGATGCGTGCATTGCCATGATTATTATAGCTTTGGGGATTAGTCGTAGTAATGTCGTACTCCATTTGCATAAATGCAGCTCCTGAACATGGCAGAATTAGGTTGCAGATAGTCAACGAGACATCCTTGCATTCAAAACTCAACTAATCTGATATATAGTGAACTCTAAACTACTCAAGATTCATACGAAAATCTAAATTTGATTTGAATCGAGGTATTTAAAATCTCCCTCGTTGAAATCTCCAATCTCGCATGATTCGTTTACGCAAGTCAAAGTTCAATCCAGCTCAACTTCCTTTTTAGCTCGGTGTTTCCGGTCTAGGTTAATCCCTGCTTTTGTATAGAACCCAACGGGGAAATTTATGTGCATTACGATGATACCTCAAACAAGATTTACAAGTTGAAGATTATTCCTGTGGAGTTCAGACGAGGAAAATGTGGTATGCTTGTGTGTATATGGTCAGCTGTTCATAGTATCCATGCAAGCGCTTTGGAGGGAATTTGGATAATATCTGTGGGAAACCAGTATGAAGGTAGTGTAGGAATACCTGATCTGCTTTCTGGGACTGTGACTGGTTGTTCAAATAGGTTCCCTCGACACATGCCCCAACAATGGTCAAACCCTTGCCAGCCTTCAGCTGACTAGTCAGCGACAGCAATCGAGGCTGCTCCACATTCTGCTCCCCATCCAAACTGGTCAGCACCAGGATCTGAGGCCTGCAAAGTCCACAAAACTTTAAACATTATGTGCCTCAAATACACATCTTAGAGGTCCATTTTGATCTCTACTGACCTCCAGTTTTTAGTGTGAGGAGCTCCTTCCTCCAGCCTCATCAGGGCAAAGCGAGCTGCACTGAGAGAGATTCCACGGATACCATCACCCCACTCTTTCTCTGCCCTGCAGAGTTGAAGAACACACTCTCAGAAGAGTTTGTTATTGGATCCTTTCCTCAAGTCGACACTACTTTTAGAAAATGCAATCCTGTAACCACCCGTGATGTGTACGATTTATTCTAGAAGATTGATGAATGTTCTGATTGGAGGACTTCTCTTGTAACGTGAGGAAATGATAGATTTCACAACAATAACAGATTTCTGTCGGTTCAACAAAACATGCTATGATACGACATGTTAGACTTCTAGGGTATAGATTATTTCGCTTATTTTGAGAAAATTTGACCTACATTTTCTAAAAAAATGCTTTTTTCTGATTTTATCGAATTAAGAAAACGAATGTTATTTGGTGATTTTAAGTGATTTGGCTACTAAACTTAAAACACGCAATTTTGACCTCAGAGCAAGAAAAAAAACACGTGAATAGGGTTTTTCTCCGTGAATAGGTTTAGTTCCAAAAAAAAATGGATTAATGGGGAAAGCAAACTTGAAACAAGAAAAAAGTTCTCATGTATTTCAATGAATAAACACAAAGGTTCTAATTTCAAATGAGTTTTTCATTAAATTTGTTCATTCACTGCATTTAAATAGAGAAATCTGTCTAATTTTAAGCAGGTTTTTCTTGTTTTCTAGTTCTAATCTTAAATAAAAGATTACTTTAAAGACTTGTTTTGCTGCTGCTTTTCATAATAAAATATTTTATATGAAAAAAGATTATTTAGTGCATATAAAAAATAACATATGCTTAATTTTAAGCTATAATATGTAGTTTTAAGATTATAGCATATTTTTTTCTATGTAATTTTAATAAAACCATGAAATCCGAGTTGTTTGGTGGATAGTGCACTTGGCTCTGATGCAGTAGGATACCGACTGGATTCCTGCCTCCTGTCTGATAAATTCAAATATGCCCAAAACCAATAAAAAAATAAAAGTTAAAAAGATAATGAATACATTTTAAGAAGTTTTAGGACCACATACTCTATTTGAGGTACAAAAATTAAGCACAATAATTTTTGAATAAATGCTGTTTTCCCTAAAATAGTATTAAAAATTTAAAAATTTTATTGTTACTGACTTGATTTAAGGACATATATTTTTTTAATCCAGAAAATATCCTAGACAATTTATTTTCACAGAAATCCAAATTTGCTGATTTTTGCTTGATCTTGGAAGAGTTTAACTAGATTTGAGATCTTGTTCCAAGAGAGAGTTTTTGCAGTGCAACAAATCTGCCAATGGGTTGAGCAAATTTGACTTGGCAACCCTCTATTTTACAATGTCCCTCTTCTTCTTCTGTGTAAACATATTCGTTGCAGAAGTATACAAAGCTGTGTCAAAATCATTCTGATTATTTCCATCACTTTTATTGGTCCAATGGCATCCCCCTGAGACGGTTTGCTTACCCGCAGAATTCGATGTACTTGTAGATGCAGCCGGCGATTCCCATGGCAACAATGGCGTAGTACCAGGAGCAAAGGAACATCAGGGTCAAACACAAGCTCATGCCCAGCAGAGACAAGGCCCTGTTGAAAGAGAACAGTGTGTCTCGTGCTCATCTGTCCAGTTAGCAATGCCTCAAAGGAGCTGTATTTAAACTAATTAGTGGGTAGTACCACCTTAGGTGATTGTAATTCTGGAGGTTTTTAGTTCCAATCCATCCAATCCATCTTTATTTATATAACACTTTTTAAAAACAACAGGGTCAGCCAAAGTGCTGTACACAGCCTATGAGGTGTAAGGCTAATAAAAATAGTGATGTAACATAAAATAAATAAAAGTTTGATAAAGCATAGAAATATAAAACCACACAATAAAAAACACCAGTCAGAGGTAAGAACAATAAAACAAGTAAAAGTCAACAATTCAGACAGAGTTAAAAGCCAGAGTAAAAAGATGTGTTTTTAAGGATGACTTAAAAACCATAAAAGAATCAATCTGTCTAAGGTGCAAATTTGTTGTTTATTTTAAGGTAAAAATAGACCTCCACATTAAAACAATTGCCTTTGGAATAAATGCACATGGAACAAGTCATCATGGAAAGAAATATTAACAGGACATTAAACGGTAACCATGCAGAGATTTTAACCACAGGCCAGGTCTAGATTCTAGACAAGTCACTGGCAAGTTAATAACCCATTAAACACTATTTATGGATATGTTTTGTGCGTAAAACCAATCTTTATCCCTATTTTTCCAAGAATTCATTGAGTTAAGTAATAAAGTTGGTTCGACTTAAAATCTACTTCACAAAAATGGCGCACAGTCATGCCGTGCTGGGTTTTGAAATTAAAAAGAAACATTTTTAAAGTAAGATTGAGTCTCTTGTGCAACAACAATCCTGCAAGGGTTGACAAGTTAAGTTACATTTTTTATGTACTATGTTACAATCATTTGAGTATTCTTATTTTATTATTAAACAAAGTGAATAAAAAGTTTGTATATTTTTTGTTACTTGAAATGAATCAATAGGATTCCTTCAAATATATGCCATCTTACTCCCAGTGCAGAAAGAGTAAAGAGAATCTGCTATTCCAGAAGACTACACTTGCATATTTTTGTTAAAAGAACGCATATAAGACCAGGTTATGAGGGAGGGCGTTGTTGATGATTCCTTGCGTCAGGGGCCAAATAACATGATATCTGTATATGCCTTTTTCATGAATATTTAATCAACATTTGGACATTGTACCCTCTCCTGTCTTTTCTGGAGTCTATTATTTGCTAATTCCGACAAAGTGTCACAACCAGCGGTCAACTCAAATCTCCGGGCAGCTGTCCAAACCAATTTCAATCTTCAAAAAGCTGTTTTTAGGGCTCATAAAAAGGATTTTGAGGCACTTTAAGGACATTTTAATTGGTTAGATAGATGAGACCTTTGGTAAAGTGAAGATAAGCAAACAGTTTGTCAGATGATACTGAAACTATGAGGGTCTATGCATCTTCACCAACTAAATTGTGAAATTACATCCTTATATGTCTATGCTCGCTGCAACTGCATCATGGGAAAACTCTCCCTACCATTGAGAATGAACAAAAATACTCTAAGGGATACGAATATTAACCTTTTAAAAATAATGGGGATGTTTCCAATTGGGGAACAGTGGATAGCACTGCTGCATCTCAAACAGAGAGTTGCTCTCCTTGAACGGCTTTGTATGTTCTCCCAGGATACTCTGTGGGTTTGCTTGCAGCTCAAATGCATGCTCCAGATAAAGACATTTTTAAGACGTTAGCAGAACGTTATCATCCTCTGCTGGCCATGTGAACATAACATCCCCACGACCTCAACATCACGACCATCTCAACAACTATTAGAAAGCATTGCATGCTGTGTGTATTGACAGTCATCCATTAAATTACATTCACCCACTATTTTCTGGTTAGTGTCACTGAGTTCTTTAGCTCAAACTAGGTGAAAGGCTGGGTACAAGTTTTCTCACTCACAAAATTACCTTCAATTTTCTCTGAAGCATGTTTTTGGAGCGTCGAAAGAAACTGAAATAACTGAAATAATTGAAGGAAGCCAATGCACGCATGGGGGAAACATGAAAAAAAAAAAACGCTCTAAAACCGCTTCCCACAGTTCGTCCACCTGGGAATTACAGCAATCTTATTTTAGAAAAATGTATTTTTAGATTTAATTATTATTATCATGACACATTAGCACTTATCAAAACACTGATCCAAGAATAGTCTAACATAAAATAATTAGTTGAGATCAATTAATTCCAATTTGAAATAGCTACTGACACACTTTTGAGGAAACATGAATTAGTGAGTATATTTTTAAATTGTGTATAATGATTTACCAGTGGTAGAACTTAAAACGAGGCCTCCAGTTGGGGGTTCTGAGGAGAGTCTGCAGTGCACAGGCCAGGTTCACAAACATGTAGCACATCAGAAAGAACCTGTGTGGGAAAAACAAGGTTAACATCAACGTTGATCATAGAATGAAATAACAATCACATTCCCGGCAGTTCTCCTGAAAGTGCATGCTAAACTCTCGATCAAGGTTGGGAAACGTTCCCAAAGAATTAAACAACTTAAACCATAAATGCACTGGTTACACTGTACATTTAGAACAAAACAAAGCATGCAATTTTGTACATTATAGTAATGTGTAGGTTTAAAAACAATTATTAGGTTATTCATAGGTTATTAATATTTTGTGCAAACATTACAAGAGTTATGCCAGGATTGGCAAGTTAATTCAAATAAAAAAGTAAGAAAAAGCGTGATTATCTTTCAGTTTCATCCTTTAGATATCCTTAGGAAGTACAAGACCTGTGATATGGCTTGTGTTCTGGGCCAAAATACAGCACGTTGGGAATAAAATTGCAAGGAACAGTGTTAAAGGTGTAGGAGAGGTTCATCTGTTTTGATCTTGTTTTTTCTTTTGGGTGATTTATGCATTTTTTTGTCTCACTAATTTGATTTTTCAACTTAAATGATGAAAATATAGTAAATAAAAAGGAATTATTGGCATACAGGGAAATGCGGGTCAAGTAACTCAACCAAGGCCAAAACAACAGAATGGACCTGGCAGGAATTGACCAACTCCAATTGACCAACTCCACCACTAGCCACCCCGAAATGCTTAAAAATGTTCCTGTTTTGTCTTTGCTGTCATTTGTAGTTATGTTACTCTACTTTTACCTGCACATATTCCATTTGTGACAGATCTCCTGTCATGAGCTTTATAACAAAGGTTGGCTTGTCTACATGAACAGAAAAAGTTACAGAAAATGTACAAACTATGTGGTACAAAGTAATTTGTCACCCTACTACAGTATGTCTAAGAGAAGCAAAAAGACGAGCAAACCTCACTGTTGGCATTTTCTATAGTGAGTTTCTATATATGAGATCACAATGTCAGTGCTATTCCTACGTTGCTCAAGCTACTTAAATGGTCTGCTGGAATAGCCATTTGGTAAGCATTTACTGCACTTAAACAAATATAAAAGGTCAAATACAATGTTCATTTTTAATGTTTTTTGCATTTCCTATTACATACAAACCAGCAGAGGTGGAAAGTAACGAATTACATTTACTCACGTTACTGTAATTGAGTAGGTTTTTTGTTTATTTCTACTTTTTAGAGTAACTTTTAAATTTTGTAATTTTAGTTTTACTTAAGTACGTTTTGATGTAAGTATTGTACTTAACTACATTTTAAATCCTATCCGTTACTGAGTAAAAATTAAAAAAAAGTAAAATAAAAAAAAAAAATACCGGTAATTGTGTGTGGAGGGAAGGAGGGGAGCGCGCGCGCCGGAAACTACTGCTTGATGCGCGGGACAACAAACGCAGTGCGCTAACTCAAGAAAGATGGAGACGGACAAGACAGACACACATAATGTAAACCCAGATGAAAGTGAAATGCTGCTGAATTTGAATTCTTCAGAAACAAACCCATGGCCATATTTAGAAGACAACTTTGAATTTAAGAGCAAGAAAGGCAACAGCTTTATTATGCGGTGTAAACTTTGTTTGCCCAAGACGACTGAATTAACAGTTTACAAAAGCTCAACATCAAACCTGCGCGAGCATTATGAGGTAAGGTAAATAATACGTTTTTTTTTTACGTAATTATTGTTCTGTTGCGTTGCATCAGCGTGTGACATTGCTAATGTTGGTTAGCACTAGAATTAGAAATTAACAGGAACTTTAGACAAAATTGTCAATGCACAATTATCGTTAAACTATTACCAGTGTCACCATTTACTAAAGTCTATGAAAAGAGTTAGAATTGATCTGCAGCAGATGTCGTGTTAGAATTACTGGGCATTACTGTATAACCAATCAAACACTTTTGTTGAGAATGCGGTGTCCAGTTGAAGCGTTTTGATTCGTCACTGAGTTCAACCCGTGAGCTGACTCTGCGTTTGAGATTTCTCTCTTTATCTTAAGTTAAATGACAAATTGTAACAGATTTTTTTTGGCTGTGAAAGTGGATAACCTGCTGTAGACTCAAGTCGTGGACTGCTACTGAAATAAACAATGTTTTTATTTTTATGATCAGTAAAGGCCATTAAACAATATTTGTTTATTATTAGTAGACAGAATGGTCTGTTATCTGACAATGGCACAGTTTTTTCATAAATGTTTGAATGTCTCTGACCCGTTATGACTTACTTTTGCTCTACTGTTTCAGTGTTTAACAAAAGGTGTCCACAGTTTATGCCATATTCAGTGGTTGTGATGTTTTATGGGATCATTTGCCCTAAAATGACTTCCCTAAATGTTTTATATGGTTATTTTATTTATTTTTATTGTATTTTATTTATTTGTTTTTATTGCACTTTAATTTGTAAAGTTGTTTCCTTAATTAAAAACAACCAGCTTAAATTTATACCCCCATCTTTTACTTTTTTTTAACTACACTAGAATCACCCACCCACCACTGTTGTTCAAAAATAAAAAAAATTACTCAGTAAATTTTACTCAGAGTAAAATTTTAGAAGAGTTACTTTTTACTTTTACTTGAGTAGATTTTTTGGTCAGTACTTTTACTTGTACTTGAGTAGCATATTTTATTACTCTTTCCACCTCTGCAAACCAGAAACTAGGTTGAGTTTTGATTTTGAAATCGAACAGAAAAAACATATACAGACCTCATGACCTCATTGTAAAAATACTGCGAGGAACTGAAACTGAAACTGAACTGAAACCCCTACTTAATTGAGAAATTGACTCCTCCCACCCTTTCCAGCCCTGTTTCTAGACTGTAACATAAAACCGTTATTAAACAAACTTGTTTTTTGTGATTGCATGTTCATGGATGTCAGAATGCCTTATCACACAAGCAGATTTGGATAAGTATATAATGGACTCAAATCCCTTAATAGGAGGAAATTTGAAGAGGTGGGGGAGAGTTTTGGTACATTTCTCACCCGTAAAGTTAGTAGAGAGGGCAGCTAATATAGGCAGGTAATGGTTATAATTATTCAGAGTTGAAACTTGTGTTGACATTTTTAATTGGCAAAGAATAGTAGTCGATAATTCGATTGTAAGACTAGTAAAAACTTTTTTGTTCATACGATTGGCTTTTTAATGCTTATTTCACTACAGAATAACACATAATATATGCTTTGTGTCGAATAAATAGATTGTAGTATAGATTAAAATATAGATAATGCTTTGTCAGTGAAGTTATTGTTCTCTACAATGGTTTCAAAGTTAGAGGAAGAAAACTGGAAAAGGGCGTTTCAGAAGAATCAGTTGAAACATGCTTTATGTCTGCTACCCGGGGAATCATAAAGAGTGAGGAGCACCATGTGCTTTTGGGGAGATTTGCTTACATGGACAGAATGGGTGCCACTGAGTCCAGGGAGGCGATGAGGATGCCACTCTCACAGATGCAAGCGGTCAGTAACAGAGCCCATGTTGGTTCACCGTTAGCTTTGCCATGACCGAATACCTGTAAAAAAAAAAATAAAAATAAAAAAGTAGCAAAATAAGAGCATCCAATTTGGTGTACATTAGAACATACGCTTTTATTAAAATTAGTAGCCGCATGTACACTGTTGAGCGAAAGCAAACAGAATGTCAGGTTTGGCTACAAGACCCTGGCCACAAGAAAAAGTTCTAAACGACAAAAAAGTCTCAACCTTTCACCAGAAATTAGAGATTGATTTTGTGACCGGACGCAGTCCATCTTAAGCAAATCAGTTGAATAGTGACGAATCTTCATATTGCAAAGTGATTAAATCAATCAGTCAATTAAACTGACAACGAGCCATAAAGCATTTCACACATTCTGACGTAGTGAGCATGTCTGGTGGATACGAACGCAAAACCTCTTCAGTAAAAGATGCAACCTCTGACGTACACTCTTAAGTGAGGCACTCTTAACAAAAGATTCTTCACTGGTTCTTTGTGGTTTTTACGGCACTGTTATAGCAGTTTGTGAGCGTAAAAAAACTGTCAAGGACTTTATGGACTTATGTTACTTTTTATGGACTAAAGTAGTTCTTTGTTGTTTTTAATGTGCTAGTGTGACGGAGTGCGGGTCTGATCAGCGTTGTCATGTGCGGCTCATAATCGCAACAGCAGTCGGTGAAGAGGAGTCACTACCTTCAGTGTGAGGGAGAAGGCGGACCATTTCCCAGAGCAGCGATGGATTCCGCAAGAGCTAACGGAAGCCAAAGGAGCCCAGGAGGTGCTCCACCGTCCAGGTCTAAAGTGTCAGTGCCGGGTCAGCTGAGTCATTGGTCTCGGCTGGCTACCCTTCCCACTGGAGAGCGTGCTAGGCGTTGGGCTGCCAAAATTCTGGCAGATCAGGAGCTCTGGAAAGTCATGCGCAACTGGCCCCAGGAGGGTGAGGCACCCCGGAACAACCTCCCCATGTGATACCCGGAACCCGAGAATTATTTATTATTTGGTGCACCTTTTTAATTAAAAATGCCCTGAGGGGCTTTGAACCATGTTGTGTCCGTGTTTTCTCGCCAACCTGCTACACTATATACGGATACTGGTCAAATGTATTGTTTATTTATTTCATACATTGATTGGTTCTAAATTGTATCTTGTGTTAAGCTAGTGTTAGAACCTTTTTTAAAGTGTAGATGGACAGCTAGATTGGACAATGTCAGAGAATCAACGGTTGTTCAGGATTAAATAAGCGTATGCTAATTGCTTGGTTGGGTGCAACAATTGCAAGCCCTGATAACTCCTCCCGAAATTCGTTATATAAACGTCACTTCTTTTCATTAAATTTGCAGACGGCACTAATTTGTCCACGTTCTCTAGCTAATAAGGGTGGAATGATACACTCTGCTCATGATACGATACATACCTCGATAATATGTCTATCATACGATAAACACTATTTTTAACCAGCTATTGAAAAATAGTAATTTTTGTCCATGGTATAGTGGATGGTGCGGCAGACACATATGACGCAGGTTTGAATCCTGAACCTGTCATTTCCTAAACTTCTCTCTTTCTCTTCCCAGGTCTATTCCTGTCTCCATACTGTTCTATCGGTTCCAAAAAAATCTTTAAACAGAAAATTTTTTGCATAATAAAATTGCATTCAAATAGAGACTCTCATGAATGTAAGCATGTCGTTTTTACAACTTGTCATTAGAATAAAAACAATCGATGTGTGTGGCAGCAATGAGCCACCGTACTGAAGATTTGATCGAAGAAGTGCAGAAAAATTACCATCTGTCAGACAAATATTTTCAGATGGAGCCAAAAAAATACAGCAAGAAATCTGGACACAAGTAAAAAGGTCTCCATCGCAGGCAGGATATGCATAGAAGCTGCACCTTAGGCTTAAGCGTACATCGACGCAGAAGTGTAAACTGGGCTTTTAGGTGAACCACACCAAGGATTGAAAATGCTGTCTCTCTGTTTTGCCCTGCAAATTAGAAATGCCACAACTCTGTATTGGGCAGAATTGAAATATATGGATTTAAAGTTAGAAAGGTAATGTCAAAATAATACTATTTTTGAACAAAATCGACATATATTTGACATAAAACTAAATTATATATACTATCTATATATTAATAAATAACATTTAACCAAAATGCAGTTGGAATTTTGGGTCCAGAAGAATTCCTGACAAGTTTAAGCCCAATGTCAAAGACAATTTTAAATGCTTGACATTTAGCCAATGATAGAACAATGCATTATTTAACATGGAAAAGGTCAAACAGATTTACATTTTATCATTGAAATAAAAGTGGTCACTTGAAAGACAGAAAATCTGTCAGTACCCTGAGAAAAGGGATGATGCCATCTCGGGCGATGGCCTGGAGTAAGCGAGGTGCTCCTGTTAAGCTCTGAAGCCCGGCACCACAAGTGGAAAAGAAGGAGCCAAACACGATGACCCAGGGTGATGGCCAGGCTAGGGTTCCTATCACTAAATTACCACTGACACCTTCTCCAAACCTATAGAAAGACATTGGTGAAAATCCCTTTAAAACCAGGCACAGAATCAATGCTGACAGCGCTAAGCTTTGGCGCATGGCTAAGGTATTTATCAAATCATTCAGAGACAGCTGCTACAGCTATACTCAATGTCAGACTCACTTGTCCCTCAAAACGACTCCATCTACACAGGCTCCAAACAGGATCACACTGGACATGTCTGAGATAGTAGGAGTTTAGCAAAAAAAAAAGTTTTTTTACTAGTAACTTCATTCATTCAGTCACAGGTGTCTGCTGGATCTCCAGCTCAAGGGGAACTAGGGGAAACCCTGGACAGTCCATCACAGGGTAACACTCACACATTCACACCTGAGGGGGACTAACCTAACCGCATATTTTTGGAAACCCGAAGGAAACCTACGCAAGCACAGGGAGAACATCCTCCCAGGAAGATCAACAGCGAGCCTCGAAATGACAAAAGAAATGTGTTTATTTTGAGACTAAAGGATACAGATGATGGAAGTGGTTGTGATGGCCAGGATGGTACCAATAGGTATGGACTTCTGAGCATCCTGCAGGTCCCCAGAGCGGTTGGAACCAGCCATGATCCCTGTCACACACACATTATACATTTTTTTGATCACAACATCAATGTTTAAACTGTGATTTTTACAGTAGTGTAGATTATTTCCATAATGTGCATGGGCTTCTGTATTTTTCTTATTCAAGGTCAGGGTAACATCTAATCTGTCCTGCTCCAGTTTCTTTTATTCAGCGTGTTTGGGTCTCACTCTGGCCTGATTCATCAGTGATAATGATCTTCTTTTTACACTGTGCGTGCTCAGACATGAGAATGACTTGATGGAAATAATGGTGGGAATTTATTTAAAAACACATGCAGCTAAAAACTGGTGAACAGCAACTACAAACAGTATTTCTGTCACACCTCTGAAAGGAGAGAAGGATAATTCACAATATAGTAAAAATACTACAGACAAATATATTTTCTTTAGAAGCAAACAGCAGTGTTTGCAGAGATTTGTGGATCTAGAAGTTCCAACAGCAACACAGAGAAATCCAAACTTTTCAGTAAAGAGTAGCAGGTTACAGGAGCAGGAGTAAACCGGGGCAGCAGAGGTCTCTGAAAGACACAGCAAGAGACCCACACTGTAGACCTAGAAGGTGGAGTCTTGGGCTTCTTCTGTTCCCAATAGACCTAATGTATCTGTCCCAACTTCACGCCAAGGAAGTGACTGTAGGAACGCTACCAATTTACCCATCAACCAATCATCCAGCTCATATCCACCATTTAAGCACAACATCTCCCAGCAAACCCTGTTCACTATTGTTTAAATCCCCACGTGACTTCCTAGACTCCCTCGCCAGTGTTCATTTCCTTCTGAAACTCCTCGCACTTGTATGTACCATTGACTGTATATGACATTAAGAAAATGTCAGTGGCGTCACCTTTTGGTTTCTGGCAAAGTGAAATAAGGCTCAAAATGGATGTCGTCAGGCATTGCGAAAGTACGTTACTTCCCGAAAATTAAAAATGCGCAAAAGATCGACAGAGGCGGGACGTGGGAATAGAAACCACAAACGGTTGGTTTTAATTTATGGGCAATTTTAAAGCTTAATAAATGTTAAATCAGCAGATTTTTAAAAAATTCACCCCTCTCAGAGTGTTAAAAAAAGGTCAAATCTAGAGACTTAAATCAACAAAACTAGGGTTTTTCGGCTCCAAAGTTTGGCAACATTGGAGTGATTGAGAACCTGCTCCCTTCTGGCCGGTAGAGGAACTGCAGTTTCGCCACTTCTTATTGGGCTTAAAGAGGGATAGTAGGAGGTTACACTTGTGTAACTTGCTGGTCTCAACTTCTCCCCTTGCTGGAGCTGCTTATCCCGTTGGACATCCACCCAAGTCAGGTGCTGCATCGCCAAGTCTCCGACTCTGGACGATAACCACAGACTGGATCGTACATTTGTGGATGCCTACAACCTGGGTGCTTACTAAGAAATAGTGCACCTGTGTGGAAAACCTGAAACCCACTACTAACCCGAAGAATATCATCTATACCAGAGTTCTCACTTCTATACTAACATCTGAGGAGTAGTTAACTGCCTCCGGATTGTTCATTTCTCCAAGAAATCAATTATCTTAATGTGTAATCGAATTTTCCATTATAATCAATACTGCAAAAAAGTGACAGATGTTATGCCGTTGTCCCAACCTTCCTTGATGCAGTTTTCAGCCAAGATTGAAAGGCACATCAAGCTTCAAAACAGAAGATGTCCAGCAGTGCCATCTCCTCAAAACCGTCAGAAACCAGTGGCACCCAGATACACCCATCTACTGTCTGGAGAAGTCTAAAGTGGTCTCCTGTTAAGAGTTTTAGCCAAAAGCCATACCCCAGGCTGGAAGTATGGACAAAAACATTGTAATGAGGGTGCCAAAAATGGCAGCAGGTGCTCTGCAACGATGAGACAAGGTTTTAAATATGAAATCTTCAACTGTAGCAGAAGGTAGTTTGTCACAAGACTGGAGAGTGGTACAATAATGACTTTCTGCAGGCAAAAGTGAAGCATGGTAGAGGTGGTGAAGCATGGTAAATTCTGATTGGTCAGGATTACTGGTGTTCTTGTTGCTGAGAAATATAGGCACACAGCACCCATCTGACCTGTGACAGAGGGGAAGTAGATGCCAACCAGCAGGGTGAAGAAGCTGGTGATATCCGCCAACACATATCTGTTTGTGTTGGTTACTGGAGCCTCTGGGTCCTGGGTGGACTCCAGGCCACGCTTCTCTAAAACAGCACTCTTCTCCATGAAGCTGCTGAACAGGTTCTCTGTGAGAAAAAAAACATAAATCCACCATCCATCAGTAACGAGAGGTCTTGAGGAAAATAAAAAACAAACACTGAATTCGTACCTGCCAGGATGCCACTGGTGATTCCTGGGATTCCCTGGATTTGGCTTATGTTGTTGTTTGTGAAATACTCGTCACAAGTTGCATTCAAGAACTCTGAGTCACAGAAGGACCTCCAAAGTTTGGTAGTGACCGTGACATTGCCCCGCTCTATGGTCTTGGCACAAATGTCATAGCTCTTTGAAACAAGAGTTCGATTCCCGAGTACACAAACCCTGCAGAGGAGAAAGCCTCCATGAATCACAACTGAAATCTATTCTTTGTGCAGAATTAAGAAAGCTACTTACGGAAAGTCAGGAGGGTCAAACGATGTCTTGATGACCCCAGCATAGATAGCAATAATGGAGAGGATCACACAGGCCAGGAACACGAGGGCCAACTTGTTGACATATTTGACACCCACGAAGACGACGATGGCCATGAAGGTGAGCACAATGGTCCCATACACACGCATGTTATTCAGAAGTGCTGCTTCGGCCTCGGGTCCCTCAAGACCCTCCATCTTGAATACGGCTGCAGCTGGAACAATGTAAATCTAAAGAAATGTCAAGATAAAGAAAACAAAGAAGATTATAAAACAATGCACGAGTGCTGAGGGTTAACGCAGAATAACCTGGTTATTCGAGGTGAGATCATGCAGTAAAATGAACAATTTTTACTCTCAGAGAAAGATTTATCTCTCAAAGATGATTTTAAATGTGCTAAAATGAGTTTTTGGAACATTTTTGTAAGAACCCCATGAGATTGTTTAGACAGCTATAGACATGTCTATAAATTTACAGTAAAATTTTGGAAAACTACAATATATTTGACTGTAAAGTTAATGTTTATTATTACAACACAAACCTTTAAAATAGACAGTTCTGTGCTGCAAATTTTTTAAATTTACAGAAATTATTCCTTTACAAACTTTACATTATCACCGCGCCATCATTTTAGCCTTTTTCCATTTGGACTTCCAGAAGAAGACCACATCTTTGAAATGATGGAGATAATTGGATAGTCCAAATAAGACCCTCCCGAACTTTCTTAAAACTTTAGAATATATTGCTCCATTGCATAATTCATTGTGCTTAATAAATGTTCATCATTAGGGTCCCAAAATCAGTTTAAACATGTAAAGCAGGGATTTGCTACCAAATAATATCTAACTTGAGCCGTAGAATGAAAGAAAACCCTTTATATGTACTTTCTTTGAGTCTTTTTTTTTAGCAAACGAAAAGCAGAGAATAAGTTTATAATTTCTTTAAACAGTTAATCTTTGGCAAAAAATGTAACTTGAACTAAACTCAAATGCTTTGAACTAAACAATCCGGTTCAGTTCTACTCAAGTTATTAAAAAGTACTGCCTTCCTTATCAATGTAAATAAAAGTTGCAGAATTTCACTTTTACTAATAAAAGGAAATCAAAAACAGTGGATTTTGCTAAATTCTTCTCCAAAATATTAATATATAATCTCATTAGTAATGCATTTGATAAATTTGAAGTCTACTCCTGAACTTGACATCACATCGTCCGATGGTGAAAAAAATGTATAGGTATTGGGTTTTATTGAATTGTCACAGGGAAACTTAGATCTTATATTATATGCTATTGATTTTCTGAGTTTTTGCTAAATTGTCTTGCTCTCTATGTGCTACATGCGAGATGCATCAGAGCAAGTGCATGAAGTGGTAAGTACTCATGCCATCTACTCTCGTGTAAACACATTGAACATTTATCTGAACTTGACAACAAGTTACTAAAGAAAACCCAAATATAAACACGAATGCTTTAAATACATTATGTTTTCTGAACTTGTTTTCATTTATTTAAATGTTTTTTTGGTTACATTTTTCAAACTCCAGCTAAAACTGTTTACTATTAAAAAACATTGAGTGAATATGTACCAGCAAGATTTCGATGCAGCCCAGGATGTACATGGCTCCTGCAAAAGTGGTACCCAGAAAGAAACATATACCAACAGCACCACCAAACTCTGGCCCCAGGGAGCGAGAAATCATGTAGTAGGAACCTCCAGCTGTGGAGGAAAACCACTTTTAACAAACACATTCATAGTTTCCTTCATGTACACACAGTTTATTTCAGTAATTCTATTCAAAAGGGGAAACTTGCTAATGTATACATTCATTCCGCACAGACTTTCCTTGAATTTGAATATAATAACTGATGAAAATCTCAGAAATTACAATATTGTGAAAAGGTTTCATAATGAAGGCACCTGGTGACACAAACTAATCAACTAATTAACTAAAAACACATGCAAATTCCTTTACATGGTCTCTCAGTATAGTTCTGCAGGCTACACAAACTGCTGGCTTGATAATTGGCAAAAAGACAACCAATGACACCTTGCACAAGGAGGTTAAGGCACAAAAGGTCTTTGCAAAAGAGGCAGCTGTTCTGTGTCCAAACACATCGACAGAGAAGCCAAAATAAAAGAATATGGTGGAAAAATTGTACAAGGAAGAGGAATGAGCGAATCCTGGAAAGGATTGTGAAACAAAACCCATTAAAAATCCAGAGAAGATGCATTGAATGCTGAAAGAACATCCGCATTTCAGCTGTCGCAAGAACTGTTTAACAAGAGATTTCCTCAGAGAAGTTTTGCCTGGGCTAAAGACAAAAAAAGAGTAAAAGCTCCAAAGCTATTTTCTCTGATAAACATACATTTTGCTTGCCCCTCAAGGTGAGGCATGAGGAGGAAGAGAGGAGGGTCACAGAATCTTGCAAGAGGTCCAGTATAAAGTTTCCACAGGGATGTTTTGGTTGGGTGCCAAGTCATCTGCTGTTGTTGGTCCACTGTGTTTTTGAGGTCCAAGGCATGGTTTTCCAACAGGACCTGGCACCTGCACACTGCTACCAGTACCAGGTTTAAGGTATCGCTGTTGGCCAGCAAACTGCCCACACCTTATCCCCAATAAATGTCTATGGGGTATGGTAAAGAGGAAGAAGCGACACGCCAGACCCAACAACGCAGAAGAACCACTATTAGAGCAAACTGGGCTCGCATAACACCTGTGCAGTGCCACAGAATGATCAACTCCATGCCAGGCCGCATTGTTGCAGTAATTCAGAGCAAAAGAAGCAGCAGCTAAGGACTGAGTGCTCTCCATGCTCATACATTACAGGTTCACTCACATTTCTAAAAATCCTTCTTTTATAATTCAAATTGTACTGATTTGGGGATTTTCATGAAATTTCTGTCACAATCATCAAAATTAAAGTAAATAAACTAAAACAGTAGTGTTTGTGGAATACAAGTAGACATTATACAAGTTTATATTTTTGAATGGAATGCAGAAATAAATCAACATTTTCTTCATATTCTACTTGTACGACCAGCGAATGCGGTTAAACATTATTCACAATAAAACAAGGCTTCAGCTACTCCATGCATACTGCTGATGTCAGCACTGAAGCTAACTGGGCATGAACAACAACAGGACACATATCACTTGGGCATTTTCCCCAATAGACAAACACTGTGTCTTCTGCTCACCTGGCACAACTCCATTGGTAGCGATGGCACTCATTGATATAGCAGTCAGCATAGTCTGTGAAAAGAGTAGAAAAAAATCAGTGACATGAGGCCCTCAAGAGTAAAATACATTTACTTTTGGGGAATCATGGTGCGGCATTCTTATTCTTTTAATAGAGGCCCTGCTCCAAGCTTTGCAGTTCTAATGCTAATTTTAATTTAAAAGCTAGCTTAATATTAGCAACAAATAGTGAAATAGCAATTTGGCCACACCTTGAAAGAGTAGTAAGTGTTAGTGGACACTGGCCTGAATCATTCGGTCAGTGCCCGTTGACACCAGCCAGGGTGATTTGCATGACAGGGGATTTATGCTGTTAATAAAATCTGAAGAGACGGCTTTTAGCTTTTTTACATCAAAATACATTAGAAGAGATATGGCAACCTGAAACTGGGACAGTACTTCCCTTTACATAATACAAAAAAATACCTCAGCAACTGTTCATGACTATCAGCACGCACAGAAAGGCTTCACGCAACCAGAATTCCAATAGGAGACTGAAATATAATCAACCAGGGACGAAAGTCGTGCAGCGTTAAAATGAAACACATTGTTATTCTTGGTAGAAACTCAATTTGGAAATGTAAATACAGAATTGGCAAAGTGACTCACAAGAAAGTAATGATTCTTGAAATCCAAACTGCTCCAGAATTTTTAGTTCACATTATTCAAGTCCAATGAAAGGTTAGGAGCGGTTTAAAATACATATTTTATTTGTTTACTTAGGCAAATTAGCATATTCAGCTAATGACCCACACTGCTGAAAAACTACTGTATTTAAAATTAATTTACAAATCAAAAGTAGCAAACTAAACCAAGCCGACCCAAATAAATTAAGCCAAGTCATGGCAGGCAACATGAGGAAAAATGCAAGCAGTAATACTTGGCAACCAATATTTACAGCAATTTTATAACGAATAGATATAAATAAGGCAAATATTTTTTGTATCTCTTGATCCCTAGGGGGCACTGTGCTGAGACTCTGCAGGCAACCTCAGATCATGGTTATTATGACACGCACCAAGTTTGGGGTTGAAATACTAAAGCATTACTGAGATATAGCCTTAGAACATTTTGGCAAGCACATAATAATTGTTCACACCCCATTCGAATAAACTTATATTCCATAATATTTAGTCAGTATAGTCAGAGGACAATCTGAAATAAAAGTACAGTTTGCAAAAGTAGGTGTTGATAATTCAAAATGACGGCTAATTTAACGTGCAGTAAAGTCCACTGGAATGGGTCTGGGTCAAAAACAGAATCACAAATTTTGTACGAATTTAAGTACAACTTTGGACTAGTGGTGGCGCTATAGTGTTTGTGTCAAAGGAACCAAATTGGTTTAGATTACTCGTAATGGCCAACTGTATCAACTTTTTCAGCTGGCGGGTCATGGGGCTGCCATTGATTTCATTGACAGAATTGGAAGAAGAAACGTTACAAATACAATTGGTGCCCGACATATTCCTGCAATATCCATTGCAAAAATTACAAGATTTGTCTTTGTCTTGCGCTCATATATAGAAATGTGCAAAAGTTTTAGGCGGTTGTGAAGAGTGCAGCATGCTGGAGGTTTCTTGAATCTTTAGGGCTGTATTTCTGCAAATGGAGTTGGAGATTTGGTCAGGATTCATAGAGTTCTCAATGCTGAGAAATGACAACCAATAAACCTTGTGGTTGTTCAATTACATTTAGAGTAAAATGCTTCAGAAAAAAAGACGTCCTTAGATTCATTATCATCATTCCGGCACTCTGTTCTTTTTGCACTTCTCATTCTTGTTTTATTCTCACATGTAAGAGGGTTTATATAGAACAGCCCCAATCTATAAAGTCTTTAATGTATTGTAAATGTAAGAGAGGGATTCGTTTACAAAGAAATACGCAGCTTTTTGGCTTGTAGGTGATCGTTTTTAACAAAACCGTAGGCTACATGCATTGCATCTGAGACTCACCGTAGAGCAACACATGAAGACGATAGTGAAGGTTCCCAGAACGCCTCCGACGCCCACAAGCCAGGTCATCCTGAGGAACAGGATCACCCCTAGGATGTTCTGAAGACATGGCAGGTAAACACCCATCACTGTTCCCATGCGTGGAGCCTGTCAATCAAATGGTCAGCCGGTCATAAGTTGCATAGCATATGAATCCATTACCAGCAAGATTAAGCTCATGGTCATTTATAGACAACATAATTAAAGCACCATTATAGCAGAGTGTCAATTAACACGAAACCCATCAATGTTTTGGCACCATTCATCAGAGCGCACAAGAACATTCAGATGTTTGATGTCCTCATTCTTCACTCACTCTCTAGCCAATACTTTCCTGTCATGCGCTGCAAAAAAGGCCAGTATTTATTCACTTAAAGAAATTGAAACGATTGAAGAAATGAATAATGTGCATTTCCCTGAAAAAAAGTTGTCTGTGTTATTCATAAAACAGTAATTAAAGTACATTTCCCATTTTTAAAAAGAAGACCTGCTCAATTTTAAGGATAGGTTTGGGGAAGCAATTACTTAAAGAGAGGAAAAATGGCTGTATATCTATGTCCACAATACATATATTGGCTTGTGAAAAGGCAATAAAGGTATCTTCAAGATGAAACATCAAAGAGAAATTGGGGTTTGGTTATGTTAATTATAGTAACAACTTTCATTTTTACGACATCACTGACAGCTCCCTAGCAACCCCATTTTTTACCCTAGCAACCACATTTTCTGAACTCTATCTAAACTTTGGTAAATGATTGGTTTATTTAACTTATATTGACAAAGGCTACATTATAGCATGTCACTGAGCTCTCCATAGCAACCAGATTGTTTATCCTAGCAACCATAGCTCAGATGTGAAAAAACAAACAAAAAAACATAGACAAGGGGGTTCCTTTATAAAACTCATGGTGACATAATGTAAAATGAATTCTGTCACTGACTCCCCCATAGCAACCAGACCATTTACCATAGCAACCAAAATACATGGCATAAACATATCTCAGCTTATGAAAACCATAGATACATAGTGGTTGGTTTAAAATGTAACATTTGTAAAAAAAACGTTTACTAGCCAACATTCAAGTTTGCCTACAAAGCCATCCGGTTGAATGATGCTATTTCTAACAAGCAAACATTATCTGATTTTCATGAACACCAGGGATCATGTGACATTTTCCCTACACAACGTTAATAGCTAAGTGTCATCATTTCTATTTATCCTGGTTCATTCACAGACAAAGTGATTAACCAGATTTCGTCAGATATACATGCAACGTTGTACACACAAGAAAGCAATATTCTTATATTTAACTGATATAGATAACCTGGAGAAGACATATAACATAGAGAACCTTTACTTAGAAATATTGTTTTTTACAATTCTGATTTACAATCAAACAATTGCTGTCCATATTTACATATGGTTTTTATAGCCATTTTCTTCTGATTTACAAACGAATTCTGATTTACAAACAAAAAAATTGCTGTGCAGAATTGCATATGATTTTAATTTCCATTTTTTCTGGGAGTACGGAATAAAGGTGTTTTACATCAAAATATTTTTTTAATATCATATTAGAAATATAGCATTTTGTTGACTTGCAAGAGCCTTGCAGTAAGTAAGAAGGCTAGCTGTGATTGGCCATCACTGTAATTAAGTAGGAGAATTAGCAACCTGGACGGTTTTCTTGCGCGTCTCCTCGTTGTTTTCCGCCTCCTCATGCTCTTTGCTTCCCTGTGGCAGGTTGGAGTAGTTGGCAAGGCTGCTCAGAAGAGACGAAACCATTGGACTCGTGTCCATCTCCTCCTACAAGACACAGTCAGACCAAAACATTCATTGATCCTCCTTCCACTGTAAAAAAACACTCTGTAATGGCAAACAACACTGATCTACCTCAAACAGAGCCATGTTTTTCCCATCATACTGCTGGCATTTCTCCACGTCACTGGCACTGCTGTTGATAAAAGGGCTGCTTTCCTTGGATGTTGCATCTCCTGTGAACACACATAAATTAAACATTGATGTATATTAGCATATCCGCAGTGAGTACAAGCAGTGTTTGGACACTTCAGAACCCAAAAACACTGACACAAACTGGAGGATGGACTAAATAAGCCAGCATGAGAATAAAGTACATGGTAAATCAAATGTTCCCCTTAAAAAATACCCCCAGACAATTCTATATAGATACAAATGATATGTATTCATGGAAACACAATTTTTATTTTTCCACATTTATCAACATTGATCGTAGTATACTCTTACTGGTGCTTTGCAGGGCGAGCTTGAATCCCTACTAAAACCATTTTAGTTTGGGTTTCATTATGTGTTGTCCTGATGTTCCAATGCAGATATAGTGGAACCTATTATTTAAAGAAGAGGTGCAGCCAAACTGATGGTACATGGAAACATGTTATCTTAAAGTAGACGAATTGATTCCCTGAAACACTTGTGCCAAATGTGGCATCCTCTTATGGCTCATTAACGGTCTGGAAGAAGATATATGAGCCAGATTGTCTGGCCAAACTAACCCAGGGGTACCTCAAGATATGAATGCTTCATGTTATGAAAATTTTGTTTCATGAAATATCTTGAGAAAGTTAACTTTCATACGTAGTGCCATGTTTTCTGCCATCCGTTCCACCTCCTCCGACACTTCGCCACATCGCCTCACTTGCAAGATAAGGTTTAACATTTGTGTACATATCACGTATTTTGCATGTGTTTTATTATCATTTATTACATTAACAATGTGTAGCTTTAAGGATTGAAGAAATTTCTCTGGTTTTCCTTTTTTCAATTTATACTGTTGTTTCTGAGGGGCATTGCACGGTTTAGGCGTTTTACATGTAAAATCTGCTTCGACATACAAAAAATTCTGGAACATATTAATTTCGTATCTCACGGTATCAATGTTCTTTGTTGGATCACCTATAGCTTTGACTACGCCATACATCCACTGTTGCATTACTTGGATATGGTTCTGCTATGATTGATGCATCACTTCTCAACCTGATGCACCCATCACTCTGGAACAGAGTAAATCTGGACTCATCATGACCTTCTTACATTGCTCCAGAGTCCAATCCTTATGGCCCCATGCAAACTGAAGCCTCACTGATTAGTGGTTTTCTTAAAGGCTGTTTCAGCACGATTTTATCCCTGATTTTGAGTCACATGCAATTGGTCGCATTCAAATCGAAGCTTATGTATGCACGTGACAACCATACAGTGTGAAGTACCAAATACTTGTTCTGCGAGAGTCGCAGGCTGGTCGTAAGTGCAGTGTGTAATATATTCTGAGCTACAGGGTAACGTGAAGTTGCAGAATAGATACAAAGGCATAGACGGCAAAATCAACAGTGATTGTGGTTCAAAAGGGGCTTCTTTTAAGTCCATCTGAACCTTAAATAAATTAAAACCATGCACGGCCCCATTTTTTTCCCAGTCTTGCATTTCGGTTTGCCACATGTGACCTCAAGCTTTTTTCGGAAAATTTTCTCATGTTTAGTTGTGAGACGCAGTTTGGACGCAATTCTCTGTGTCCAAACGTCATGCCGTGTGAAATCCTGTCGCTGATCTATCGTTCAGAGTGAATTCAGCAACAGTCTTGCAGTCTGAAGGGACCTGTGACACGACTCCTCTGACTATCGTGCAGTCCGAGCCCACAGCTGAAAAACACAGTCCCAATCCTTTGAGTTTCCTTTGCATTGTGCATGTGGAAATGGCTCTTAATTCATTAATAAACATGTTTTTCTTTGTTTTTAAAGATCCTTCAGAGTTTCTTTCCAGCTGCATTCCTTCCTCGAAAACGATGAATTCCAACAATCCTTCAAAAGGTCATTCTAAGTGGTTTACGCTTGATGCATACCAACGATTTTACCCTCAAACATCATGACCATGGGATGTGTATTTCGACATCTTTGTTTAAGAAATTCCACCCGTTGCGGTTAAATAACTTGTTGCTAGCTGAAAGATAATCGCCCATGCAGCAATTGTCCAATAGGAGGCTTGTACTATTAGTTAAGTTAAATCCAGTTTGCTTTTGAGGTTTACGGGCCAAATAAAAACACATGCATACAACTCAAATAAAGTTTAGATAGCACTGAGATCAGGAAACATTGGCTGATATCTGGATTACATCACATCACATTTGGCAACTCTGAACTCTGTTGCTATGACAACGTGCACTTTCTGAAAGGTGGGAATCTTTAATCTTCTGCGATTGGACTTCATGAGTAAAGTACCTCATTGCCTCAAGCAAGTGAAGTTTGGGTATTTATGTACAATAAAAACTTGATCTCTGTACCTCTATGTCAGTTTGTTCTACTACTAACTGTAAAGTTTATGTTTTATTTCTCCTACTGCCAGATGTGTTAGCCAAAATCCCCTCTTCTCTGTCATTTATTGACTTTATGTTCATTCGATCAAGTGAAAAGTTTGGAAAAGTCACTTCGTGAAATTAGAGGGAGGGGTCAGAAAGTTCTCAGATCACATCGAATATAAATACAATGACCCCAAAATAAAGGGAACATTTCGACAATGTAACACCAGCGTAATGCCTATTTAGGGAGTACCACTGATTAACAAGCAATTTCACATGCTGTTGTACAAATAGAACAGACAGCAGGTGAAAATATAGAAATTTTTAGTTTGAATGCTTTCTAGCTGATGTTTTGGTCACTTTTGAATGTGGGTGGTGCTTTTGCTCTAGTGGTAGCATGAGACGGAGTCTACAACCCACAGGAGTAGCTTGGTTGTGGGGCTCATCTAGGATGGCACATCAGTAAGAGGTGGGGCAAGATGATTTCTTCTATGTCTGTTGGCAAAGGAGGCGCTACCAAGAGACGGGTCAGTGCTTGGTGTGTTTCAGAGAGCAGAATTGAAGTCAAACAGGTGCATCCTGGTACAGAAATAAGGTGCAACATCACATAAAATGTCAGTGTGTTTGCTACTATTGATGAAATTACAGTGGAAGGCAAAGTTATCAAGCTCATTGTATTGGAAGTACCAGCTTTCCAACCAAAAACCCAGTTATTGTGAACCCGGAAACAACAAACCAACACTAGGCATGTCAATCTTCATTCCAAATTCTGTTTTTAGCTCTTGTTGTCTCTTATGTGTGATTTTAATATATTTTATGATAAACTTTTAATTTTATTTATTTTTAAAAGTTATTTTAAACATGAGAGAGATACAGAAAGCAAGGATAAGGGAGGATGGGGAGGGATGAAAAAGACTTTCCTGTGCACCGTCCACTAAACCACGGGGTAGTACACTGAACTTTTAATGATTGTTTCTGTGTTTTAAACATTGTAAAGTGTCTTTGAGTGACACAAGGGCACAGAGAAATAAAATGTAAAATATTGTAACTGGTCAGAAAATTATTGTTTTTCAGCTTTCAATGCATTTTTGAAGGCCTAAACATGCTCAAACGTCACCAAACTGGTGAAAATTTACGTCTGATTGAGGTTCAAATAGTGAGAGTTGAAAATGGCTCAATAGCGCCACCTATGATGCTTCAGCTTAACAGTTTGTCATATGTGAACAAAATTTAGCACAGTTGTATTGCATTCCTAAACTCAAAATAAAGTCTTTTTTTTTAATCTGTAAAAAGGGCCACTTTTGCAAACTCCATCAGTCTCATCTTAAGGCTTATGGGCTGTTAAATTGTGAAACGTAACTGACTTTGTTAAACAATGTGCGTACAGGGTCATTGAAGGTCGATATTTTGCCATAAACAGAAAGTTGGTAATAACCTTTGGAAGTTGGAACAGGAAGTTGATTCAAGCATTGAGTTTAGAGTTAAATTTGGAACACTTATGCGAGGGACCAAGACTTAGAAAAATGTCACTTTCCAAAACCAACTAGAAGCCATTTTTTTATTTAAGCCACTTTAACAAACTCCGCCTAGAGATTTCATGTGATTACTATCAAACTCTGGCAGTCTCTTCTAAAGCCCTCTGCTACAATATATTGCGAAGTTTTAGTTATAGCACCACCAAATGCACACAGGAAATACAAAATTTAAAATTAATAAGGTACTTGTTTTGACATATGTGACAAAATTATTGGCCAAATCAATTACCTGACTCAATCATAGCCCCACCTGGCGGTGGTTTTCAATAGTCCATTTTGGTAACTTGTGGTTTTTAGCTATTTTATCATTCATGGCGCATCAGGCCCTTTTGATCAGCTTTTAGTACGACTGACCACATTTATATATGTATATTTAGGGTTAAGAATATGAAAGAAAACAATAACTTCAGTCCAGTGTTCAATCCCATTCTGATAAACGCCTATTAGTTTTCAATTTGTCAGACCACGTTTTCTCTGGGATCGCTTGCATGTCATCAAATACATCAGCGTGTAATTCGTAAGAATTGTTTTGTAGCATCAGCGCTTTATCGGATTTACATCATAAGCACGTTGAGTTTCTGTAGTTTTGCAAGAGAGCCTTGTTCACCAGCATTCTTCCACATCTCACACAAACCTCATAGGCTATGCACAAATTCTTCCACACCATCACAACCTCTTGCCCATAAAAACGACATCACAAAGCTTTAATATCAAGCACTCCTTGGGATTGTGTGAGTGGGAGAGGAATTCCAGGATTTCTACAAGCTCTTCCATAGCAACAACCCGGTTCTGAGCCTATTTTTACACCACCGCTTTCAGTCCCGCATCCTTTATCATGGGAGCCTTTGATCAGTTTATTCTGAAGAAGTGGTACATAAGCCCTCACCACTTTAGGAAGATGCTGGTGAATCTGCCACAAGCCTTAATTGCGAGTATTTCATAACTGTAGACAAAAAAGATAAATGTTTTTGTATAGGTATATTGTTGTATATTGCTTACTACACATAGTTATTTGGGAGAATGCTCATTTAATGACTATGGGAATCCTAACTCTAAGCATGCTTGGTTTAATCTGAGGTATTAGATTAATTAATCATGCAGTTTCTGGCAAAGCTTTGCACATTTTAATTTTCTCAGCATTTGCATCTGTATTGACCTGCGACCCTACGACCTTTACACACAATTCATCCCCTTGTGATTTGAACTGGCAGCATCGATCAATATCCCAGCCTTCTGCTTCATAATCCAGTTCAAAATGCAAGACAAAACCAAAGATTACCAAAACAATTTCTGTGGAGATGAAACTGATAGAAAGATGGACAGTAATTGAATGCTCAAAATGTCTTTCCTCACAATGAAATTGATTTCAAATTAATCTATAGTTCAGAAAAAAGACTTTCAGTGCATAAGGTACTGAAGCTGCAGTTCACCGAATGACCACTTGAGTAAAAGGACCCTAAAGAGAGTCAATCCTATAGACTTCCCTTGATAAAATACCAGTTTTATAGTAGCAGCAAAAAGCATGTAAACATTCTGGTATTTCTTTATTAGAATAAGACATAAAAAGGTAAAATAAAACATTTTCACCAACATTTTGGAAATTTACATTGTGCCAGTTATTCCAAAATATTTGTGAGCTAAAATTGTTAATATACTATTTTCTTGCTGGTACCACCCTTAGTCTCATAGAGCATCTGCTATAATGCATGCAAACAAAGAGGAGTGGTCCGCGTGAACAAAGCTTTTGCATAAAATGATCATGGATTAAAGTTATTCAATTCAAATTTTGGTTTTGGGATAAGAAAGGAAATCCAACCAAAAGACAGCTTTGAGAGACTGGCGACAGATGAAGAATACTATGAATAAATTCTTTGTTTAGTTATCATTAAAGTAAAAAAAGAAGTCCAGATGCACTGCACAGATGTTTCTATTTCCTGGTGTGAAAACATCAGTAATGAACGATTGACGCCTCATTTTAATGCGGATGCTGTAATGTGGACAGCAAGATTTCACTCCAAACAAGCCTCCCTCTACATTGATTACATTGATTTACTTTAGCCTTCTCTTTGTCTCGCTAAGCTGGCTAACATGTACATGTGCTCTCAGGTCAAGGGGACACTTTGCATCTTATTTCATTTATCTTTGAGAGGTGCAAAATGATAATTATTTCAGACATACTCTGCTGAGCAAGCTTGGCATCTATAGCTACAACTCCCATGATGCTTCTGTACTCCATGGTCTTGTAGCCAAGACCATCTAGACTCAGATCAAGACCCAGCTGAGACAGGAGAGCATTGAGACTAAGAACAGGAAGCTATTTATTGTTTTGTGTCCAAACTGTCTGTAATTTTTCATACCCAAACCCATCCATCTACCCACCCACCCAGACCCATACATCCATCTAATTGTCCATCCTCCAACCCACCCAAACTCATCTATCCACCCATTCATCTATCCACTAACCCATGCAAACCAATCCATCTCACCCATCCAGCAACCCATATATCCATCCACCCACCAAAACCCATCCATTCATTTACCCAGCCACCCAGACCCATACATCCATCTAATTGTCCATCCACCAACTCACCCAAACTCATCTATCCACCCATTCATCTATCCACTAACCCACGCAAACCAATCCATCTCACCCATCCAGCAACCCATATATCCATCCACCCACCAAAACCCATCCATTCATTTACCCAGCCACCCAGACCCATACATCCATCCATGCATTTAGCCTTCCACCCACCCATACTCATCCATCCATCTACCCCTCCACCCAGACCCATCTATCCACCAACCAAGCCAAACTCATCCTTCCACCCATCCATTTATCCATCTATCCATCCACCAACCCATTAATTTATCCATCCATCCACCCTCTTAAACCCATATATCCATCTATAAACCCATTGAAACCCATCCATCAACCCACCAAAAGTGCACATCAATTGATCCACCCACCCGAACCCATCCATCTATTTATCCATCCATTAATTCACCTTCCCACCAACCAAAACCCATCTATCCATCCATCCACCAACCCAACAAAATCCATCCATCGATCTATGCACCTACCCTTCCATCATGTTAATTTTAGTATTCATATCCATTCTAATGAACATAGACCTTGTTATATCAGGGGAAACGACCGCTTTCCACTTTGTTTGCAATTTAGTCTCATCCATTAAACAGACCGTCGTATTTTGGAGAAAGCCAAGAATGCTCATTACTTCATAAAAATTCTACAATTCAATCATGCATCCAATATATGTATAATTATGCATAAATTCCACTAAAATGGCTTTTATACTTGACTCTAGTACAATGTGTTCACTGTGTGTTTTTCCACAAATCTTTTCTTATTCGCCCACTTCTGCATCTCTTGACACATATATACAACCCACAACCCCTCAGCTTCACACTGTAATCAGCAATAATGAGAAAAAAGATTGAGATAAATCATAATCTCTGACATCTTTTGAGCTGTGTGGTGAAATTTTATAACCGCGTTTGCTTCTTTGATAAAATCCCCCAAAGGAACCGGGAGTATCTCTAGGCTTATTACAAGGCATCAAGCAGATAGGAGCGTTTGCCCGGTGAGGGGGCTGAGAGAGGCTTGTAGTCTCTGGCCTCATCTCCATTTAAATCTCTATGGTTGGCAATTTTGTAGAGGCAAACACTGATGAAAGTCATTTGTTTCAGGTCTATGCCATACAAGAAACAAACAAACACAGCTCTCACACCTTTTCGGAGACAAAACCTACAAAAAAAACAGAGGCAACAAAATTGGTTTCAGGAAAAGTCGAAAAAGTAGCCGGAGCTATGTTTACTTTAGTGGTCGATAACGATATTCTAACATTCTACAACAAGAATATAATATTGCACAGCTTAGGGACTATGTTATATTAAGAATGCAAAATACCTTACAAAAGCTTCTACAAAATCAAAATATTACTGGTCAACAATAAACAATTAAATAGAGCTGCTATTTATTGAATATGTATGTTTATTTCAAACAGTGCCGTTCCTCATTGAAATATACCGTGTTCAAATAATAAAACAGAAAACTGTAAATTTGATCGTCTCATTGCCATCTCACCTTACTTTATGCCCTCTCCTTTTCCTCTTCCTGCTCATTCTCTTCGTTTTCCGTCGCCAATTTTTGATTATTCTGAAGTGATGCACTTCCAAGAAAGATGAACTCTTATTTCGAGGCTTAAAACCCTTCATTTTGTATTCAGACAATGTTAGAATCCCAAAAAATGGTACAGCTTTCAATCCATAATACCACATAAAATAGGAAAAAAAATCCCCTCACCTCAAAACAACACCCGATCTATCTATTTGATTGAGTGTTAGATTAATCAATTAAATCTCAAAAACACACACTTCCAGCTATTTTATAAATTTACATCCAGACTACTATTTCTATCAACTATTGTAACCATCACACTGACCTCATTTCCACTGATAACCGTCATCCACTGATTACTAGAGTATGTGTGTGATGCTGCATGTGAGTGGAGTAATGTGATTTTTGCCTCAAGCTTTTTTTAAAAAAATTGCTCCGAGACTGCTCCACAAGTTCACCACCACATGCACAACTCATGTTAACTGGCTACAATGAATTCATAGCATGTTTATGGATAGTTCCGCAGCACAGGAGCCTTTATCTTCTATAAAAATCAGATAAGTACTAAAAGGGATTGTTGATGTGAATCGTGGAAACTTTAAAGGAAGTGGTCAGCCAGAACATGCTCTATTCATTCCTCGTAACAGTCAGGAAACCTGCCTACCCTTGGAATACAAACCAACAGTGATGGCCAGTAACGCATTACTTAGTTATTAGTTACTGTAATTAAATTACTTTTTTAGAAACGGTGAAACTCTTTCAAAATGGTAATTAGATTATAGAACACACAAGGACCAAACCCATTTGAAATCGCTTCCAGGAAATGGGAAAAACGCAAAAAAAAAAAAATAGAATCCGTATAGAATAATTTGTGTAATTTAATTTGACAAATTATTTGGTGGCATTGTTTTTGTGTAATAGACAAAACACGAGCTCAATTATATTTTGGATCGTACAATTTAAAATGTCAAGACTTCAGAACTTTAGATTTTCAGATTAAGAGCATTAAATTGGTTTTTGGTTCACCTTATCCTTTGAACACTTTCTGTGTTTTGCTTCCATATCAGAGCGGCAAAGAAATTCTCACCAAAACTTTCTCATTCACTGTCCCTGGCTGGTGGAATTTTCTTTCAGTCCCTAAATCAAAAAACACACTCTTACAACTTGAAAAAAATAGTTACCGGTACTTCTTTTACATACTACATGCACATACTAAAACACCCTTAATTTATTGCTCGTCCAAAGTACTCATTTAATCCTGACAACTGCTTCAAGGAGCATTAATTATGATAAATTGACCCTTTATAATTTTGTGAGTCGATTTGAATAAAATATCTCCTTGAATGTAAATGTTTCATCCATTTTTTTATCCACTGGTAAGGGACATAGCAGCTTTAAAAAATTACTCCCTATAGATAATTGAACTATTTGATTGCATCAACTTAACTTTACTGCCAAAGCAATTTAACATTCATCTTATGAAAGCAAGCCGTTTAGCATGAGCACCACAGACTAGTTTACACTCATCACTACATAATGCACTTTTATGCACAGAGCACAAAGAAGCTTTAAAAAGTAAATGCAAGTTTGAGACTAAAGACACAGCATGTGCTGAACCAGTAAAGCTTTTAGTTAGATATTTAGGCTTATCTGAAAGGGAATAATCTGTTTGCTTCCCAAATGACACGATTTTAACTAAGCTCCTGTACACCACAGAATGTCTGCTTGCAACTTTCATGAGTTCACGATGTATTTCCACTTTTCTTTTTACAACAAATCTGATTTCTGCATAGTTTAGAACTGTTTTATACCACTTTACATTGTAGACAAAGTAATATTTTTAGTGATATCGCATATGTAAATATTTACAGAAAATGAGCATCAGAATGTTGCAATCGTCTTCTGATTTAGTCGTAATTCACACCACACTGATCTCTTTGGTCCGCACTAGTTGTAAATACAGCCATGTGACAACATACGAGCCCCTCATTGGTCCCACTATTACGGTCTTGTATAGCGTTGCTTTAATCTTCGCTCATGTTCATCTATCCTGTGCGCTCGCGTATATATACCAGTCTGTCTCTTTGTCTATGAGTCTGATAATCCAAAGTTTCTACTCACCCTTCTCTTCTACAGTTGGGTTTCCGGGTCCGCTTTTCCCCTACTTTTTCTGCAAGAAGTTTTTTTGTTTCTTAACTGAAAGGACTTTTGTGGCAAACTCCTGCTATTTTTGTTGACATTTTCTTTGCATTGGAAGTTCAATAAACTTTTGTTTGGTACCTGCAACTGGGTTCTCTCCTAATCATTACACCCACACCTCATCGTACATATTTCCTTGACTGCTTTTTGATTGGTTAGAATACACTGAAGTAAACAACGGAAAACAGAACCCCTGAAGACGGAACAGATGGACAGACTTTGCTGCTTGATTTTGATTCTTGGCATCATCTATTACTAAATAATTTGTGTTAACCGCTCTAAGCTGCCATGATAACCAGACACTTACCATTCTATAATGACATGCAAGTGAGTACGGTGGCTGTATTCGTTCAAAAAGCATGTTTTTGTTGTTATCATTTGTGTTTAATTTGGATCAGAGTTCGATCATGTTCTCAATATTAACGAACCACTCTAGAGTTTGTTTGGATTGCTGCTCATGTCACACCTTTCCACACTAAAGAATCACAAGAAATGGGAACTCTAGTGCGAATGAAACAACCCTGTAAGTTTTTGAAAGATCACAGTTGAGTCGGAATGGAGAAAAGACAGATTTTTCAGATTATGACTGGGTTTTTGTTCATTAGCACCTGGATTATTAACCTGACAAACTCCTTGACTTTGAATTGAAGCTGGTTTAAAAGCAAAAGGCAGCGACACCAAATATTGATTGGTTTACAATTTTCTTTTTGTTCGCCTACTTCTCCATTCTATAAATTTACAAAAAATAAACAATTATTATTTATTGAATTTACTGCATTTTTTTCCCCATATATTCCATATAATTCCATAAAACTACAAGGTTCACTAGGTGAAATCGTATTACCCTGTATCTAGTGGACAGGATAAATATACACCTTTTTACAAATCTAGCTATTTATTACGACAAAGTAGACAGTTACACAATAAAATATCCTTTCATTTATAAATCCCTCCACCATATCCTGCCAGTCACTGTTCTATAGTGAACCCAAAAACCTTAAATAAAGAGCTCAGGTACAGCTGTTGGAGTATTCGGTGAACAACATCTCAACTGTTCCCTCTAAGCCCTTTTGCCTTTGTATAATCCACAGTTTTAAAATCTGCTTTTCAAAGCCCAGTTCAGTAATCTGCTTTTAAATTTGTAATAGTATGCATGCATCTATCTCCTTTACTTTTGAGTGTTTTGAATAAAGAAATTATTCAGACCCCTTTAAAATGTTCACTCTTTGTTATATTGCAACCATTTGCAAAACACATTTAAGATATATTTTTTCTCATGTACAAACAGCACCCCAAATCATCCTTGAGATGGTGCTTTGTCTTCATTTTAGTCAATCTTTGTTTGATTAAACTGATTGGACTTGATTAGTAAAGCCACATACCTATCTATATAAGACCTTACCACTCACAATGAATGTCATTTACATTTACTTTTATCCAAAGTGACTTCAACTTCATGAGTAAACATTGCACATAGAAGAGATTCAAGCTGATTCAGAAAGAATTCAGTGCTTCAGAGTTTTGTCAGAGCAAATGAGGTCAAAGGAACTGTTTGAAGATTTCAGAGACCGAAATGTAGCATTGTACAGATCTGGCCATGGAACAAAAAAAAAAATGAAAAAAATCTGCTGCCTCCATAATCCTTAAAAGGAAGATCATTGGGACAATCAGAACCCTAGCTAGATCTGGCCATCTGAGCTATGGTGATAGAGAAACCTTAGTGTTAGAGGCAAAGAAGGACCCAAAAGCCACCGTGAAAGTCATGTCTCCTCAGTGTAATCACATATGGAGTGACAAAAACATCTGAAGGACTCCAGATGGTGAGAAGAGCATCTGTGGTCTGACGGGACCAAGAAAGAACATTTTGGCCTTAATTATAAGCGGTATGGGTGGAGAGAACCAGACACTGCTCATCCCAACAGTGCGGCATGGTGGTGGGAGCATCATGCTGTGGGGTTCAGGGCGACTGGTTGCAATTGAGGGTTGAAGTTGAATGCACCAAGTATCCTGGAAGAATTGAAGGACGAAAAAGAAAGAAAAGCTTCCAGCAAGACGTTAAGATAATTAAAATAAAGATGCAAGACAACCACTCCATGACTGTTCTTGAATTGCTGAGGGAGAGCCCCAACAAACCCAATTGAGCATCTCTGGAGAGCCTTAAAAATGGCTCTACACCAGTGTTCACCATCCAACCTACCAGACCTGGAGAGGCTCTGCAAGACGAATGGCAGAGGATCCCAAAGTCCTGGAGTGAAAAAACTTGTTGCAGTTCTTCCTAAGAGACTCATGGCTGTATTCAATCAAAGGGGGGCTTCTACTAAATACTGAGCAAAGGGTCTGAATATGAAGGACCAATCATTTTAGCAAATGTCTGTATTATAATGAAGATTGAAACATTTCAAGGGGTCTGAATACTTTCTATACCCACTGTCTACAGCTACTTACAGACACACCCACATAGTTACAAGCTACTTTATCCACTTTATCAGTTATGATAAGAATAATGCATAATATTTACGTACTTCTATCTATATGCATGTGATTTGGAATGATCTGAGAGTGTCTACACTCAGTAAGGCCTGCTGTTTAGGTGAGTTCCTGAAGTGGAGTACCTTTATCACACTGAAGACACAGCACAGAAATGGCTAGTTTCATATGCTCTTGGGGTTGATTATATCAGGAGATTTTCCAATTCCCTTCTCTGCCGATCTGCAGGAAAATCCACCAAGAGACCAAGAGAGGGGTGATTTACTGCCTGAAATCCATCAGGGTTTATGGTGGGCTGATAATAAAAGACAACCTAGAACCAATTTGATGAAAATCAGGCTCTGTGTAGAGCCCAGTAACATTGGGGGATGTTTTTTTCATCCAGATTCACACTTCTATCATGTATTTGTGAATAGATTTCCAAAAACATTACTATTGTTTTTTTTCGCGTTATGCTGCTGTAAGGCTCTGCAGGCTTCGAAATTTGTATGAAATTTTTTAATTGAAATTTGCTCATTAGTGGATGGACACAATCATGCAATGATTAAACCAATTCAGGAGTTTTTACTTCAGTCAACACAAATATCTACCCTATAAAAATACGAAGCAAGGATCTCACCACTGACTCTAAGTACTTTCAAAAAGCAAGAGCCTGTCCAAATGTTTTCTGATTCATTGGCACTGTCAAAAATTAATGCTGTGTTGCTTTTTTTGGTTGTAGAGATGAGCTGGCTGGTCAATAGACTTGTTCATATTCACTTGAGGGTTTTTTCTTTTAGATCCATCAGCATTTGTTACCAGCAAGCCATTTTTGGTAACTTAAGAAATCTTGCAAAGTTTTTTTTGCTTGTTTTTTTTTTTAGGTGAAAGCAAAAAAAGTTTTGTGATCTCATGAACTCACATTATGTAAATTAAGAGTCTTTAGATGTTTAATCAAACAAAACAACTGAGATGAATATAAAAGTCCCAACAATTGGTTAAGGATGTGTAGATTACATGGCAGGGTAAGCAGTGGCTTAGTATGAAACGTCTTTGTTTTATTAAAACTATGACAAATGTAACTTGCTTTTACTAAAACAAAGACTGAAAAATATCATCATCATTATCAAAAATACCCTAAAGAATCATGTAAACATGCAGGAAATGGGCATCTGATGTTCCCTTTGAGGAAACAAGCACAGGCTACGCACACATACCACAGTGTCACTGTATGACTCATAGAACATGTCAAATTCTATCTACTTCAAGCACTTCTCTGAAGCCTCGTCTTCTTCTGTTCCGTCCTAGGGTGAAATACACCTGCTCTGTGGTCTGTTCACATTAGTGGTGATGACTTACAATTACCAGAGGGAGACATGGATGGATTAACATTGAATTTACATGATAATTTTCAGTAAACATGTAAAGAGCCCCTAACAAGGATTTTTGAGTATCTTTTTTGAATTACGCAACATAGCGATAAGTGTGATGAACGTTCAATTTGGGTTTTACATTCGTATGAAGTTATCGCCTTTAATAAGAAAAGGTTTACTGAGTTTTAGATTACATTCTGACATACACACGTATTAGGCCCCTCCCATCTGCCAGGAAACAAAACTATCAGAGTACCTGCCAGTCAAAAGATGAGAAGTATGCTCAAATAGTGTTGAGAAACTTTTTTGTGTGTGTTGTGAAAGATTTTCAGCTGCTTTATCCAAAATGCTTTTACTAAAGAATGGATCAGTCGCCAGTTTATTTGGACTGGCCTCTTCTGCCTAATAAAAACCAAGTAAATCCGACAGTCATGCTATAGAAATTAAGTATAAATAATATATTGTTGCCACTACCTAAAAATGCATATAACGTCATCATGGCACGTTTTTTTACAAAACGCCATAAATCCAAGACTTCAACATCCACGTTTTTTTTCTTTGTGGAATGATTATATAACGATAATATTATATAACGTTTGCTGCAAATGACAGCATTTTTCCACCTCCACAGCACCTTGTCTTCTTTGTGATGTGCTTGGTTTAATGGAGTTGTGTTGTTTTGTGAAAAAACTCGACTGGTGTATATCACGTTTGAAAAAACAAACAAACAGACAAACCAGGACTCTGTTACTCGACAAGTATTGTGTTTTTTTTTTTTTTTTTTAAATTCATTACGTTTTTTTTCTGATATGAACATGATGCACTTCAGATTTGGCACTACCTTGTTTTTGTTTTTTTTTAAACCAAACTCAAATCTTTGGCTGTGGCAATGTGTTCATCGAAGGACGGTACAGTAAGGAAATAGTGAAGCATGGTAGAGGTTCCTTGGTTCTGCTTTCTGCTAGTGGAGTTGAGGTTTGATCAGAATAAATGTTTTTTTCAATGACTTTAAAATGCCAAACTTTTCTGTTAAAAGCATGATAACAATCCTGTGTTCATAATGTTTTCAAAGTATAGCACTTGATATGACCTTCTAAAAAAACTCTGCAGCAGTTCATTTTTTTAAACTAGTTTATATAAAGCATTCATTTTTTTTAATCAATTTTAGTTTGTTCACTCAAAGCCAATATAAATGTTTCCATCCAAGAATGGAAACTAAATGTACTTAAAGCCAACTGGAATATTGCATCAATATTTGCAGATAAAGGACTGTTCATCCAACTAGCACAAAAAAAACAAATAACCAGAAAAGTTGAAAAATGGAAATAATGGTTGCATTAGATGTTTTTTTGTATTTAATAACTTCCTTGTGTCTTAGAAGACGTGTAAGAAATGTACTATGGGCAGGCATGCCATCTTGCTTTTGACCGCTCCCTATATTAACCAACGGAATGTATGAGCTGGAAACCGAAAAGACCAGTTCTTTGTCCAAGTCCCATTATTCTTTTCGGGTTTCCGGCTCAAGACTGCTCCGTAATGTTAACCAAGTTCTTCAGGTCCTTTTGTTTAATCGTCATTAGTGATGAGCGGGTTGCGCTGGAAAAATGATGAGCATGTTGCGCATGCGCCACTGAACGAATCCCTCTCCAACGCGACTCGTTCCTACGGAGTCATATTAAAGACTCATTCAAAAAGAACAAATCGTTCATGAACGACACATCACTAATCAGTTGTAATGTGTAGAGCAGTGAATTGGCCACCGAGAGGTAATGGTGCCGGAGGTGCTCGAGCTCTTTGATTCCTGCTCGCAGCTTTAATCGGATTAAGTTTGGATTGTATTATACAATATTTTATGTCTGGATGGCTTAATGCAAAAGTGTTTGTCAGGCTAAAACATATTTAGCACAACAATATATTGCATCTTTCAAGAAGAGGGTGACGTTTTAATAATTCAGAGCCTGTCTTCGTCAAAGGACATATCTGAAGGGAGGTTACATCATAGCAGGGAATGAAGGATGTCTTTAGTCATCTAATACATCTCTCTAAGGGCAGATATGGCCTAATGGTGAGAGCGACTTGTTTGTTATCTGAAGGTCACATGTTTGAAATCAGCGCAGGCATGAGTTGAAGATGGGGTGAGTGATCAAGACTCTCACTCTCTTGGTCACCTGTACTGGCCCTGACTGGATCACCTAAGGTGGAAGAGTTATTAAATTTGAAATGTACAGTATGTTTAAAAAAAGGGGCCAATAGTCATCAGGCAATGACTGGAGCTGTAGATGGCACATCGTTACACGACATTACAGCATATGACTTTCTAGCTAGGATTTTATTAGTTTGAAAATGAAATGAGTGCAAACCTTGTAAGAATGTATCACACAATTCAAATGGATTTCAGTTATTGATTAAAAAAACAAACAAACAATAAACACGTGATTTCATGAAGAGCTTATGAGTCTTATTGTGCACTGCGTACTTTTGGAGCCGAATGCAAAATGGCTGGGTTGGTAATGAGAACCGGAAAAATTCGAGACCTTAGTTCTGAAATGGAAATCGGTGGCATGCTCCTTCCAAGTTGGTAGAGTGACCTCATCCCAATTGGAGTATTTAATGTGTCTTGGGGCCTTGTTTGGCCATTGTGGGGAAGAAGAAGCTGAGCTGCTAGAAGCTCTTCATTTATCAGTCAATCCACTTTCCTATCCTTACTTTTGGCCATGAGCTTGAAGTTATGACCCAAAAGTGTGAGATCCAGGATACTGGCACCTGAGATGAGCTTCCCCGCAGGGTCACCTGGGAATATCTTAGAGATGGTGTTCCAGCATATCCTATGGCACAGTGAAAACCTAGGGCAAGCTGGTTGTGTCTTGGGCGGGAATACCTCGGTGCCCCACCACTGAATAAGCTCAAGGCGGTGTCTGGGGGGAAGGAACAGCCTGGCCCCGGATAATGTGTAAAAAAAACAAGATTGTGTACAGATTACATTTGAAGGGTCAACTGTGGCTATCTATAGCACACATTGAAAAAAGGCTGAAGTTGACCCAACACACCATTCTCCCCCGTGGGCAATTTAGAATCCACCAGACACACATTTTATTGGACCACTGGATAAAGTTGCAGTGTTAGACTCTCGCACACACGCGCACAACATACAAACCCTAATTAGAGCAGCCTTCTGGGAGATCCATTGCACAACATCTGATGAAACAATTGATGAAAACATTTGATGTCACTACGCTAAAAAATAGAATATTTAAAAGGTGGGCACTTACCCTCATTGGTCTGAGTCACTGCACTGAAATGGGATGCGCCTCTTATTATGACAAGCTAGTTTCACATTGGCAAAATGTGAGAAATTACCACAATTTTAGAGTGTTAAGTGTCTGAAAACAATGAAAATATTACAAGTCCAGAAATAACAATTTAGTTTTCCAAAGCAGTCATACAGGTGGATGATGTAACTTATCAGTTTATGGCTCTCTAGCTATGTGTTTTGGTTCAAAATATGTATAAAGGAGCAGAAATTTAACCTGTACTTAAAAAGTAATGTATCTGTATTCAACAAGACAAAATAATATTACTTGATATCTTCCAAACCAAATATCTGTTTAATATAAATCCATTCTATCACTTTGATTTGTCAATAAATAACTGTGTTTGCTTGTTGCATCATCACGTATCTTAAGTTCCCAAGATTATCCATCTAGACCAGGAACTAAACTAGATGTTGAAGATTGAGTACACGGTGCTGGGGACAGACAACGATTTACAGTAACATAATACATTACAACACCTCAATCTCAAACTACAACAAGAAAACCATCACAAAATAATGCAGAAGTTCCCTTTCAGTCGGTCCCGGAGACGTTAGTCGGGATTAGACCGACTGAATGGGAGCGAATCACCGTGAGAGCGACTGACGAACATATTAACGGCAAATTAATTTGCAGGCGAAGGTGATTGATTAGCAATCAGCCGGGTATAAAGCCGGGCGTGCCTAAGCCTCAGTATGCAATTTTCCTTCGGAGCTGACTGAGTGAGACTCTCTCTCCTGAACTTTGACGCTTCTAGCTTGAAAGATCAGCAGGTTGCTTACCTCTTGGCTCTTTTGGTGTAGACCTCTGCTAGCTCAGATAGCATGCCACCAGCAAGCCAGCACCTCGAAGATCTTCTCAGGCAAGCCTGTCCAGTGATTCAGCCGTTTTCTCAGTATCCTGTCCATTTTTCACGACACGATGAGCAAAACGTGCACTATTCCTGGCTGTTGTGGGCTTCTCGTTGAAAAGACGGTCACGGGAGTTGCGCGATGTGTTTGGTTTCCAGCACACCGACGCGGCTCTCGTGAAGCGCGAGTGTTTGCATTGCAGCACTCTGCTGAGTCGCACGCGGAAGTTTTGGGTAGAGCGGCGTCAGGTGATTCCTCGCGTCATCCCCAAACACCGAGCGTGCTTCCCGTCTGGTCTGCGGGTGAATCGGACGGCGCTTCGGTGTCGCCCGGTACCTCGTATGATCCTGTAAACGATCTGCTCTCCCACGCAGCATCGGAAGGGGCGCGGCTTTCGGTTCTCCAGTTCGGCCTGCCTCCTTCGGGATTGCAGCCGAGCTGGAGCCGGAGGCGTTCGCGGTGCTCTCACAGCCGCAGCCTCGATCGGCGGGAGGTGACGGTTCCCCGCATACCGCTAGTGCCTTTTTCTCCCCGAGAAGCACGAGGAGCTCACTAATTCTGGCAGGCTCCCCTGCCCGTCAGGGGATTGAGCTCCTCCCTCTTCACCACTCTGGTCAATGCAGCAGATACGGGTTACTCTTCGATTCCCCGAGTGGGTAGGTTGTCGCGGTGCTTACCCCGACAGCGCTGCTGCTTGACGGTCTCGTTCGGGTGTTCCCGCCAAAGCTGGGAGGTCTCATCAGTCCTGATGATGAGAGCTTATTCAGCTGCAGGTAAATCTGCTGCATTATTGCATGCTATGGCGACCTTACAGGTCCTCCGTGTCATGCACCAGGGTGGTGGTGACCAGCAGTCTCTCTGAGACTCGCTTTCAGCCGCTGATTGTCGCCTCGTGCTACAAGATCAGCCGTGCTGAACATCGGTCACGCGATGTCCACGCTTGTGGTCCAGGAACGCCATCTGTGGTTCGAGCAGGCTTCAATGCGTCCCGAGGACCGATTTTCGGCTTCCGTACGCGCCTGTCTCCCCGGATGGCCTCTTTGGCGTCGCCGTGGAGATTTTCGTCAAAGGTCTCCACGATCAGGAGGCAGGCGGAGGGTCTGGGTATAGTTCCACGCCAGAAGCAGCAGGCGTTGCTTCTGGGCCGGAACCCTCTCCGCCTGTTCGCTGCCAAAGAGTACGTCCCCTGCCTTGGTTTACTCCTTCGACCTCTGGTCCGGGGAAAACCCCTGCATGCGGAAGACGGAGCCAACCTCTGAGGTTTTCGAAAGCAGACGAGGGTTTCTAGTGAAGCTCCCCTGAGGTTGGCGACTCGGGAGGAAACGAGCTCTTTGGGTCTGGTCATCGACCCAGCTCCCCCAGGGGGGGGGGGGGTCCACCACACACTCCTCGCTGCCGTCCTCCGGGACGGCGGCACCCATTGTGTCAAAGATAGAACTCACTTCCTCCCGAGAATAGCGGTCTCGCATGCCCGACGGTCTGGGGTTCCTCTTCCTCGGTCTCCGACGAAGATCCCGACATGGGCCCGAGCCCCGCTGGCTATGGCAGAGAGCGCGGGGGCACACCACCCCTGCCCTCATCTGACCATCTCCCAGGGTCCTTCCCTGGTGATTCCACCCACAAGTCCGCCTCCGGGCGGCCCCGCCATGGGGACCATCGGCACGTCCCGACCACGACCCCTGTCAGCTTACCTGGGAGCCTGGCGGAAGCTTCCCCGGGTCTCACAGTGGGAGGTCCGGACAATCCGGCAGGGCTACACGATTCTCAATTCGTGTCCGCCCCCAGGTTTCGAGGTGTGCTTCACCTGTTCCCTGAACAGGCGCCTCATTCCTGCGAGAGGAGATCGACGCCCTTTTAACAAAAGGTGCGGTCGAGCCGGTACCCCCAGCCGATATGGAACGAGGGTTTTACAGCCCATACTTCCTGGTCCCCAAGAAAGCAGGCGGGCTGCGACCAATCTTGGATTTGAGGCGTCTAAACCGGCACCTGGCCAAGTACCGGTTCAAGATGCTGACGGTCCGCTGCATTCTACCATGCATCCGTCCTGGAGATTGGTTCGCAACAATCGACCTGAAGGACGCGTACTTCCAGGTAGAAGTGGTTCCAAGGCACAGACCCTTTCTAAGGTTCTGTTTCCAGGGCCATGCTTACCAGTACAAGGTCCCACCCTTCGGTCTTGCCCTATCCCCTCGCACCTTTACGAAGGTTGTCAGGGCCGCGCTAGCCCCGCTCCGCCGGGCAGGCATTCGGATCCTGGATTACCTCGACGACTGGCTTCTCATAGCCTCGTCCAGAGACCAGTTGATCTGACACCAGGGCAAGGTGCTTTCGCACTTAAACCGTTTGGGTCTGAAGGTCAACTGGGAAAAGAGCCACCTCACCCCTGTGAGAGCCATCTCTTTTCTCGGGATGGAGCTGAACTCCGAGAGCATGCTGGCGCGATTATCGGTAGAACGCACCAGGGCCTTGCTGACCGCACTCTTCGCGGTGTCCTCTCGACCAGTGGTCAGACTGAAGTTAATTCAGAGGCTCCTGGGGCATATGTCAGCCGCGGCCCCAGTCATTCGACTCTGGCTCCTGCGTATGCGACCACTGCAGCAATGGCTTCTCTCGCGAGTTCCGAGTTGGGCATGGCGTCAGGGAGCGCTACGTCTGCCCACGGCAGCCATGCTCCCTTACCTGAAGGTCTGGAAGACGGAGTGCTTCTGAGGTCTGGGGTGCCTCTTTCGAGCCACCCCAACCGCGTGGTGGTCACCACCGATGCCTCCAAGACTGGTTGGGGCGCCATGTGCGGTTCCCACCGAGAGTCCGGTTCCTGGACCGGAAGACACTCTTGCTGGCACATAAACCGTCTCGAGCTAGTTGCAGTCATTTTAGCGCCACGGCGCTTCTGCCCGCTCCTCCGGGGGCGGCACGTGCTGGTCAGGACCGACAGCACTGCGGTAGTAGCGTACATCAACCACCAGGGCGTGTACCCTCCCGCTTCCTGCACTACCTCGCCCAACAGCTGCTCCTCTGGAGTTAGAGCGACTTCCGTCGCTCGAGCCTTCACATCCCTGCGGAGTGTAACAGGATCGCGGTTCCGCCGTCCAGATTCCACCCCTCGACAGGAGATTGGCGACTCCATCCTCGGGCTGTTTAGCAGATTGGGAGATCTTCGGCGAGGCCCAGGTACCTGCTGCCTCCCGTGTGAATACCCATTGCCGGCTCCTATTCCTGTCCCTGGCTCCTCGCGGGACAGATGCGCCGGCTCACTGCTGGCCCGGGAACAAACGCGTATGTGCGTTTTCCCCAGTGAAGCCTCCTAGCACAACCTCTGTGCATGGTCAGGGGGGACGAGCGCTGGCTACTCTTTCGCCCTCTTCTGGCCGAACAGAGTATGGTCTCCAGACCTCTCTGCGCTCGTGACAGCCCCCCCTTGGCCGATTCCCCCTGAGTCCAGATCTGACTCCAGGGGGGGGGATACAGGCACCCGCGGCCAGACCTCTGGGCCCTACTTGTATGGCATATCTGTCCGCTGTGGACCCCGAGCCTCTACCACCCCTCGCGGTGACTACCTATACCATGCGTTAGCCCCCTCCATTGAGTGTGCTACGCTGGCAAGTGGGGTCGGTTCGTCGAATGGTGCTCTTCCCGCCAGGAAGACCCCGGGACATGCTCCATCTGAGTCGTGTTGACCTTCTCCAGGAGAGGTTCGATCGGGGGCTGTCCCCATCGGCCCTCTAGGTCTACGCCGCCGCTATTTCTCCTTCCACCTCCGGGTTGAAGGGAAATCAGTGGGCAGCCACGCACTATGGTGAGATTTCTCAAGGGGGCTAGGCGCCACCTAGCTTATGAGGCGTGTGAGGTTCCCTGCCCTCTCCATCTGAGGGCCCACTCCACTCGCGGCATCGCTGCATCGTGGGCGTTGGCTAGAAGGGCCTCACTCGCCGTCATTTGTAGAGCTGCGGGCTTGATGTAGGCTCTGTTCCCTCTGCGGTCCTGAGTGGTGGCAGTCACCCTTAGGGGACGGAGCAGGTGTAAGCTTGCAGTACTCTCCTCGTCATCGGGAGAAGCACACCTTTCTAAGAGCTCCCCCTTCGGGCGGCTCTCCCATCCTCCCCCCTTCGGCATCTGACTGAGCGGAGCAGTCAGCGCTGCCAGGTTCCGTGTGGTGGCTTTGCTCCGGAACTAGGGTACAGATCTGGGAGTCCCTCTCTGGCGCTCCCTTTCTATGTTCTTATACAGCTCCCCCTTCAGGTGGCTAGTATGAACCCGTTCCGTTACTCCCCTTGCTTTGGCGCGTAACGATGACTTCCGTCTCTGCCTCCTCTCTCTTGCAGAATGATGACCCGCTGGTAGCCCTTCGGGCCTCGACGCGATCTCCGCCACTCCTCCCTGCGGGTCGAGGGGTGCCTCCTTCTGGTCGTCAGCATCAACCAAGTACAGCAGATGCTCTCAGTGTTGGACGACTTCCCCGTCAATGAGTATTCCGGGCAGGGGCAGAAGGAGTTCCCATTCAGGTACTACGGCCTTACTAACCCCTCTCTTGTGTTTAGTGCCGGCCTGTCTGGATGGACTTCGGGCATGGCCCTTTAAAGAGGCTCCTATTCAGTCGGTCTAATCCCGACTAACGTCTCCGGGACCGACTGAAAGGGAACGTCTAGGTTACTTGCGTAACCCCACGTTCCCTGAATAGGGAACGGAGACGTTACCCTTCGCCATGCCCTGGAAGTCATGGATCTGAGGTAAGCTGGGAGGTAAGTGGGTCCAGCTCCTCGGAAAATTCCATACTGAGGCTTAGGCACGCCCGGCTTTATACCCGGCTGATTGCTAATCAATCACTTTCGCCTGCAAATTAATTTGCCCGTTAATATGTTCGTCAGTCGCTCTCACGGTGATTCGCTCCCATTCAGTCGGTCTAATCCCGACTAACGTCTCCGTTCCCTATTCAGGGAACGTGGGGTTACGCAAGTAACCTAGACGATATGTATGAATTCACATTTGTTATTGTGCATCGTTTTTTTCCCCCACTTTTAACATGGATGTCAATGAGAATCTAGTCTCATGTAGCAAGACCTCAAGTGGCCATTTGACGAATTGCAGTTTCAGTCACTTCCTTTTGAACATCGGAGAAGGAGGTCTTGAGAAAACAAGTGATTGTCATTACACATGTACAAGTATAAGGCAACAAAATGCAGTTTGGACCTAAATTGAAGTCAAATAGTAGTAACCTGCACAATATAGCTGTGAGGCATATGCACCAAAAATAAAATAAATAAATTCTTGAAAGCCACTACAGTTTATTGATCACAAAACAAGTAATATAAAATTTAATATCAATATTTTTATTACAGTGACCACATTTCACATACACAAATCTAAAATGGTTAAAACATCCCCCTCTTGGACAGGTTTAAAAAGTGAAATGAGTGTTTTCATGACAGTTTTAAGCTGTTTAAGCTCAAATATCACTGTAAACTTATCGATCACACTCATGTAGCTTTGCAGTTCTTCACTGTTATTGGTAAAGTAAAAGGACATTGTGATTTGTAGTAAGACATTGTGATTTGTAGTGAGGTTACAGGGGGCTGAGATCAAGAAGGTGCAGGAGTTTAGGTATTTGGGGTCAACAGTCCAGTGTGACGGGGAGTGTGGAAAAGAGGTGAAGAGACGAGTGCAGGCAGGTTGGAGTGGATGGAGAAAAGTGTCAGGGGTGTTGTGAGACAAAAGAGTGTCAGCTAGAATCAAAGGAAAGGTGTACAGAACAGTAGTGAGACCAGCTATGATGTATGGGTTGGAGACTGTGGCAGTGAGGATGAGACAAGAGGCAGAGATGGAAGTAGCAGAGATGAGGATGTTGAGGTTCAGTTTAGGAGTGACGAGGATGGACAAGATTAAGAACGAGCACATCAGAGGGACAGCTCAAGTTGGTTGTTTTGGAGACAAAGTCAGAGAGGCCAGATTGAGATGGTTTGGACATGTGCAGAGGAGGGATAGTGGTTATATTGGTAGAAGGATGTTGGAGATGGAGCTGCCAGGCAAGAGGTCAAGAGGACGGCCAAAGATGAGATGTGCTGAAAGAGGACATGAAGTTAGTTGGTGCAAGAGTAGGGGATACTGAGGACAGAGATAGGTGGAAACGGATGATTCGCTGTGGCAACCCCTAAACCGGGAACAGCCGAAAGTAAAAGAAGATTAGTAAAGGTTGGTTGTTAACAGTGTAGGGAGGGGTTATAAATGTAAAACTACCTCACAGGGGTTTCTGGGTTTGGGGTGGTCTAAGGGTTCAAGTCCTTTCTGGCTCTAAAGCTCTTTCATTGACAGCTTGCCATGCTCCCGAAATACGCAATGGCTGATATACAAAATGGCAAATTCCTGAAATGTAATTAATTATAGTGCTGCTAATTTATGCTTTTTTCCACCAAAACGTAACACCCACGATAAACAAGGGATTGCTGTACTGCACGCTGGAGTAACTCTCAGCCAATCAGTTCGAAGGGATTACTTGAGAGGGAAAAAGAAAAATAAGAGATAGAACAGCAACCTAGTTAGTATTTTTTACAATTCTTACGAAATAGACTGCTGTATTAACTTTTATACCAGATTTATTTTAAATGTTCAAAGACAATGTATCTGAATGCAAATGAGAAGTGGCTTTTAATTTTAGCAAGAGAAAGTTGTGCAGCAATTGTACAGACTACATTTACTGCTAATGTACCAGCAGCATCAACCCAGTGACGACAGAATAACGTAATGCCGTTCGTTTGGAATGACGCTCATGACATGGATTAGAGCAATAGAAACAGAAGAGGAATATAAACCAGAGATGACACCTAAAATGGCTGCTGATTTATCACCGTACTGAATTTGGTACTGGGCTTCCATGTATATTAGCGCAACAAATCTGGGTCCATTTAGCAAGGAGATGCTCATACATACATCACCAGTTTCAGCTCCAAGCCAAGGTCAGAACTCATTGCATCAATCTTGCAGAGGCTACTCCACACAAGGGCAGGTTTGTAACTGTCGCCGTGGTAATAGAATCTTTTTTCCTCTGCTTCATCTTTTTTCTTATCATCTGAAATATACATTCAACTTCTCTTCTTTCCCTCACTCTCTTCCATTGCATTTTTTATCTTTAAAACACTGGGTGAACCTCATTCTTTTCTTTGGACACACGCTCTAAGGATTATAGATTTTAACACTTTCATTTCTGGCCCTGTCACTGGCTTTGATCCAAATAACCTCCTTCTCAAAAAGGCCTTGACCTCCCGAGATATCCTTGACATGTTTTAATCTGTTATGTGACAAACAATGTACAGTATCACAATATACAAAATACATTGAAATATCCCAGAAAATTGTTTTAATTTAAGACGAAAACTTAAAACTCATTGATATTTGAACTAGCCTTTCTATTAGTTACTAGCATTTCTGCTGTTTTACACACGTTTTACTGTCACTTTGCCATGGCTAGGAGGCATAGTATGAGGATATACACAAGTTTTAATATAGTTTATTTACAATAATGCTGATGACAACAGTCCAGATGAAGGAGAGATGAGCAGATGATGGAGGTTCTGTGAAAGAGAAAGGTTCAGCTAACATGACAAATCTGAGTGAGTGAGGTATTAATACGTGAAGGGAGTGCTGGGTAATGAGCATGTGTCAGGTGAACACAATTAGTGAAATAAGGGTCAGGTGCAGACAATCAGAGGGCTAACAAGGAGAGCTCACACATTAAGGAAACAGAGTGGGTGCTGTGTGCTTAATAGACAAAACATAGTACCTTTGCAGTATGAAGTTTTATTTCATAATATTGTACTCTCACCTATCCAGGCAATCTTAATTTGCTTCTTAATTCAGTCCATCCAGCGTTTCTTTGGCCTGCCATGGGGTTGGCTGTCCTGGCTGCTTCATACCACGTGCTTTTAGAAGCACGGCCTATTGAGCCACACATTGCAACCCTGATCAATCTCCAATTGCACCCCATCACAATGTTTAGAATTTATATACTATATATTTAAGGTAATTTACCAGAATTTTGTTTTATATTATATATTATTATTTACTATATCTATTTTTTTCTTGTGAATTAATCCTCTTGTTATGGTATATTTTTAGATAATTAATATATCATATCAATATTCTATTGATTACCACTAAAACTAAATCATTTGGTGTACAGTGTTACTTTTACACCTTAATGATGATTGTTCTGTGAATAAAACTTGTTTATGTGAAAAATGTGTATTGGATGAAGTTTTCAGGGTTAAGAACAATTCAACTGTCAATAGAAGGACAAAATGGGTAGAGCGGGAAAGTAAAAGAGTTGCAGGTGAATACAAGATCAAGACAGTGATAGACAGGTGTAAACAATCTGGAGAAAAACATTAGAAACCCAGGGGAGACAAGGCTGTAACATGTTTTCAATTGTATCTCTTCAGTTTAATAATTTATTCAGTACTATATTGAAATGTACTGTAAACTCGTAATTTTTATTTTATTCAGTTTTTGTTTTTTATCAGTAACTAATCAATAGGCTGGTGTATCAACGATAAATATATCCCATAATGTACATTTCAGGTTGTATCATATTTTCACTGCAAAATGTAGTTTTTTTTTTTTTTGAATTTTTAAATATATTATATACAATGGTTTAAACTCAGACTAAACAAATGACTTAAGTCATGAGAAGCTGTTTTTAACTTTGTGCAATTGAAATTTTTATCTTTTAGTGATTGTTGTACAGCTGTATGAACTTTTATCGCTTCCAGATCGTACAACTGCAATGCTTTGTATTGTGGCTTTCCCAGTTCTACTAATAGTCCAAAATACTGCCACAAAATCTAGACTCAAACTAACTTCTGTTGATTTTACTCTTTACTGATTTTATTTTATTATCTGTTTTATACGTTTTAAGAGCTGTTGTAGTTTGTTTTCTGTTCTTATCTTCCCATGTTAATGTTGTAGTTGTTGCCTTCATGTTCAGCACTTTGGTTGCAGCTCTGCTGTTTTAAATGTGCTCTACAAACCAACTTTACACATTTTACAGTTTCTAGACTTTATTTATCTTGATTTACTGTAAAATGTATATTTATTCTTCCGCAATTTATATTTATTCTACAAGAAAAAAACCCCACAACTGCTTCAGAAAAAAAAGTGAATAATTTGAATTTAAAATCTGAAACTCAGCTAAAGCTAGAATGGTTTTGTTCAATAGTGCTGTGTCAATATTTGCAATTGCGATTACTCATGCTAAAGCGTGTTGTGCTTTATGAAAGATGAACACTAGAATCAATCATCCACAGAGCACTTTATGTGTAGCAGTCCATTTAGCAAGAGAGGGAGCGGCCAAAGGACTAAATATATAAATAACAAAAACAGCACCTGCTTTAATTGATGAACTTGACCTGCTTTCCCTTGATGCCAATTTTCATTTGATCTATAAAAATCTGCTTGAGTGACATTACGTGACAGCATCTTAATCACGGTGAGAGTAAATAAGAATAATTTATGCCGGCTGATTATAGGCAAAAGGGCGATGAATCAGAGAGGCCCCACACAGAAGACAAGCACAGATACGTTCAGCTCAGTCCCAGCATGCAACACGGGACAAAGGGGGGCACAGAACACAGAATAAATGTAAAAAAATTTGAATACAATATTATGTTAAAAATTACTTACCATCATATAACAATATTTATAATAAGTTTTGATATAGTGGTTAATAAACATTTATAGCCCCAGAGTTCAAGAGGTTTTGTGACGTATTGCTGTTACCGTTGGTCCTTTGTGCTTTAAGTTATCTTTCCTCAGATAAAGCCCATCATGACAATGGCTTCTGACGCATCTGTGGGTTGTTCGAGAAACATGACAGCTGTCAATCAAAGACTTACACTGGGAGGAGAACCATCTGATTGACAAAAAGCTGCTCTTCAGGTTCCGAATGAGAGGATAGAAAAGTTAGTTTGGACCAAAGTATGTCTGACAGCCTATGGATTGAGGCTGAAGGTGCCACCTGGAGCATGGTTGCAGTATAGAAATACACTCACTGGCCACTTTATTAAGTACACCTTGCTAGTACCAGGCTGGTCCCCTTTTTCTTCAGAAATGCCTTAATCCTTTGTGACACGCAGTTGCTGTTGATTTGTCGGCTGCACATCCATGATGCAAATCTCCCTTTCAACCACATCCCAAAGCTGCTCTGTTGGACTGAGGTCTGGTGATTGGAGTTTCACAAGGAAAGGACTAAAGTCTGTTATAAATGTAATATTTTATTATAAAGTAATAAAGATCTTATGTGGACTCCTATGAAACAGCCTGATGAGCAAAATAGTAAATAGTAACAATGCATCACAGCAATGCACTCTTAAAAAAAAGGTTTTATTAGAATTAAATCTGGTTCTTTGGCTCTTAATCATAGAGGACCCTTTTTGGCTTCCATTTAAAAAATCTTCTAAATATTTAGAACCGAACATCAAAGGTGCTCTTTAGCTCTAACATTCAAAAGTGATATTTAGAACCAACCAAATGTATGACATAAACTTTGGCATGATATATATATATATATCACAAGCATCTGTATACAGCACATTGCTACTTTAGGACCAAAAAGTACCAAAAAGGCCATAACAGTGAACCATGGAAGAACCAAAAAGCGCAAGGGGTTCTTAAGAACAAAAAAGCACTATGTAGTACCTTTAAATCTGCAAAGAACCAATGAAGAACCAGTGCAGAAACAGAAAGACCCGAAAGGGTTCTTTAAAGTGAAAAAGTGCTTTGTAGCACCCTCAAACCTGCAAACAACCAAAGACGAACCGGTGAAGAACTAAAAAGAGCTTAAGAAGTTCTTTAAAGCATAAAAAGTGCTATATAACACCTTCAAACTTGCAAAGAACCAGCAAAGAATCACAGAAGAATCTTTTTGTAGAGCATGCGAAGATCAAAAACGAAGACAGAACCTAGAAACCCCACTACCAAACAGCGGTCAGGACTTCTTTTTACAGAGTAATACATACAGAGCACTGCACTATGTGCTCATGACGTTGTATGACACAGTCGCATAAACCAGGCGTAAGGAGTGTAGAGCCATTCAAAAGAAAGCCTCTCATTGTTTCCACACAAGGAAACAAAAGACAGATGCGTTTTAATCTACTGCTGGCTTCACTTGGCATATTGACTCTGAGCAGAATGCATGGAGTGTCATCCAGTTACACCATTAGCATTACAGTTGTGAAATTCCATCAGTTATCATTGGTCTTTATGAATGTTTTCGATCTCTGCTTTCAAAGGCCACCAGCAGAGGACACAGGCATAAAAAGTGAATCTTCTTCTTACTCTCTAATTAACGTTAAATGACCTGTTAACAGAGAATGAACAGATAGTAACTATACATATAAAGTGTCTTCTATGGACTCCCAGCTTGACAAGTCTGTGTTTATTAATTTTTGAGAGAATATTGAAAGAAAAAAGGGCTTATAAGTGTCCCAATGGTGTAATCCTATAATTACGGTTAAACAAATAAAATGTGTAAACATGTTTTAAACAGCCTCTGAAACACATCGGCATAATTTAACAAATATGTTTTAATATAAAATAATATGAATAATATTTATCTATTTCTGGTTTGTCTACTGGTGTAACCACTTATGTCAATTACCTTATCCAATGTTACTATATATATTTTAGTACAGTACTTGTACCTTGTACAAATAATGATCTAACATTATTTTGAATCAAATTATATAAGAATAAAGATAAAAACCTTATTGTCTAAAACTTTAAATTAAATATTTTAAACATTATTATTTTTAACATTGTTATTAAACATGTGTTGTGGTTACACCATTTGACAATTTACTGGCACTGTTTCTCTTTAATTAGTACAAAAATGTTAAAAGTGAAAAAAACCGCGCTACATTTACAAAAATATGTGACACATTGTTTTATTAAGATTATGATTTATTTATTATGTATTATTTATTTTTTACTACATGCTACTACTCTGATTTTTCATTGATGTAACTTCCACAGTTTATTTTTGAAACTGTACTGTAATTAATTGAGCAATTTTTTAAAGTGTCATTATTCATTCTAGAAAAAAAAAAATCTTTATTTTTTTTCAGTTTTTTGTCCAGGACAGTTTTAATGGTCAAACTTTATTTGATTACATTTAATTTTTTGTATAACATAGTACTGTGCTGTGAAAAAAACCCTGGAATGAACCTCTGCAGACATCTTTTTTCACTTACGACAAAATATTTGATCCCCCAGAATGATAAACGAGATATCTGCCAAAAAAAGAGAGATAAAACAACTGGCAGTAATTGAACAGCGGAGATGCGGAGCAGGTACTGCAGCATGGTGACTGTTCTCCATCCTCTCAAATGTTCATCTATCATACCAGAGCAAACTGCAGAAATGCATAATATTTTTAAAATGTTGATTAGTGAACCTCACGCCGCAGTTTATCAAGGTAATACATCAGCGGTGATGAGATATTAATCTCGGGATGAGCCATAACCGTTTCTTCCCCTCTGACAGCTCCAGAGCTCACAGGACTTTAATATGACACCGCAGCTCTGAGAGCCATCTCGGAAAATTAATTAAAAACCGAATCAAAGCTGGTAGAAAACACAACCGACAGTTAATGAGCACTCGCCGCCATGAATCAGCCAGCTACCGCAACAGGGGCTTCAGATCCACCGGCACACGTTTACACCAGGAGTGATCTATTAGCTCTGTAGGGTCAGTTCTGCATAAGGATTTTATGTACTGATTACAAAAAAACGGTGAAAATCAGCTTTATCTATATCTTATTATTCTGAGATTGAGAAAACAATTAAATATGTATTAAATAAATTTAAAATAAAATAAAAATACTACATGTCTAGTAAGTAATATAATGTAAAGTCATGAATTTTGATAAGACTGATTAATCAATTGGTTGAAGGCAAAAATCTACTGAGAAATACAAGGAATAAATTTTATTAACATTCATTAAATAAAGTTGTGTTTTTGGAACTATTACATTTTGCTTTGTGTAACCAATAATATTCAGTTTGTGCCAATTAGCATGTTAATTGATTGTAGTGTTTTTCTGCATGGATTGCATTCAGCATAATGAGGATTTAATGTGAGGTCAAGAGCAGGCCGGGCTTCTACCTTGTCGGGACATTGAAGAAGATGGTGTTTATTTACCAGGGGAAAACAGGGGCACATGGCCTGCCATTGGCTAATATATTGTACTTTTGCTTTTGTGTATGTCATGTAGTATTGTCAATGTACTGCTATACTTTTTTTTAACCACTGCTATGCTCTCACAACTACTATTACTGGTAACACCACCCGCTTTAAAACCAAATAGCACCACCACCACTACTAGTACTACTACTGGTTTTACACTAATTATTATTTAACCTTGCCTGCTGATGAAAAGATCTCTGGTTCTGGAGACAGCTCCCGCTATGGCTGCCCTAGCTTTGTGTTCATGAAGTGTGTTAGCGCTTTTAGATGGGTTAAATGCAGACCATAAATTCCTACTATGACTCACTCTATACATGGGCACTTCTTACAAAACAAGTTTGTGCCCAATCTGAAGTGTATTTTTTGCACATTTTGAAAAATCGATTTTCCAAAAACACAATACTTACCTTGTAATTCAGTTCTGGTTTGTCCTTTTTTTCCAAACCATAAGGTGCTGAGGGGGTGGAATAATGCCGGCTGCCATCTGCAGCAAACATTTTTAATTGTTTTGTTTTATTAAGACATTTTCCAGTTAATCATTGGCAATAAAGTCCACCAGAGACATCCCAAAGTCACTGGGAAGTGAAAGGAGAGACTCCAGCTTTGGAGCAGTGGGTCTGCGTGTGGGTTCTGACCGACCTATTCTGAAACCCGGCACTTGATTCAATATCGATGTTTGTTATTGTATTTTATATATATTTAAAAATATAATCGTTAAATGATATGTCTCATTCATGTTTCTCCTGTTTACACTGTGCTTTTTTGCAAAGATATTTGAAAATATGCTATTTGGATTTTTTTTTTTCATTTTGTCACAAAATTTTAAGGCACGTTTATTACTTTGAACATTAAAACAGACCTGCTCATAATATATATTAAACAGACACAATGTAGCCTTTTAAATATTTATAATATTATAAATATTATAAACCATGTTTAATACTTAAAAAAACAGTACTTGCCATAAACCGTTTGCATCGCGACATCACATGGTACAGGGAAACTGTGATGTTTTCATGCAAATTTGCGCAGCATGTACAGACACCAGCCTTGTTACTTTAACCACTTCAACTTACACCACCACTAATAATATTATTGCTTCTTATAAAATGCAATAAAACAACCTCCAATATATCCACCACCACCACCTACTACTGCCAACTATTACTAACAAACTGAAGTATCTTTTTCGGCTGTTAGCTGTAGAGTAATAAATTTTACTCATAAATGGTAACTAGTGTAAATTGGCCTTAAAAAATCAGTAGCATATCATTCCTCAAGCAAAAAAAAAAAAAAAAAATGAAAGGTAGGGTTCTTCTTGGATCGTTTGGTCACAAAAGGCAGGTGGACCTGACTCTTCTATCTGGTGAACAATCCCAGTGCTGTCTGTCTCTCCCCTGCAGATCAGCTCACACAAAAGCTCAGATTCAGCCTCTTATGAACAATCTGTCTTTCCATTCATCCACTGCTGCCGTTACTTCAAGGTCAAGTCAAAGAGCTGCTTTAAAAAGCCTGAAATGAAGCCCAATTAGATTCCACACAGCCTAACCTGAGCAGGGGAATCTCTGTTTTTTTTTCCCCGCTTTTCTTCTTCGTTTGGACAGGTGACCTCTATCTAAGAGATCCCCAGATATGTACTTGTCCAGGATGCATTGAAATGAAATGAAACTTACACAATGAAAGAGAAGATTGGATTATAGTTTCCCTTTCATGCTGTTTTTGTTTTTGCTTTCGTCTGCAAGAGCGTTCAGAAACAACTAGTTCAAAAGAAGAACTGAAGGAGAAACTTAGGAAATACCCAGTGACATCATTCTTCAGCTATTAATGAGAATTACATTTTGAAAGCATTGATGGAGAGATGTTTGAAATTTATAATAAAGTTGTCATTCTGTGAAGGGCAGAATCTCAGGGCAATGTTTACCCTTTTAAAAACGGCTTCGAAATGTCAGCAGAGCCTTTGCCTTCCTTGGCACCAACACAGAAAAGCCCTAGGCCTCAAGGGCTTTTTCAACAGAGCACAATGAAACACTTTTGTTTGAAGATGGGGGGGCTTTGAGGTTAAACTAAAAATATTTAAGGTTCAAGAATAACAAGCACACATATTAGGACAGGTATGTGTGAATTTTATTAGGAAAAGAGTTCAATCCAGCTTCAAGTGCAGCGAAAGTCATTGCACTATTACTACAAATGAGCGTTTTTGTAGAGCAATATTCCATGGTTAATATCGCCACAAACTGGTATGATTTAGGATTTTGAAGAATCCATACCTCTTCTAAAATTCAAACCAGGAACCTTTTTGTTCAAAAAATCCTAATGATGTTTCAAAAACAAGGACGGGAGGAACTCCACCTCTTCCCCATTGGCCAGAACTGGAAGTTGTGTTGAATGCTGTTAGGTGCTGCCGGATCTTTCTGATGTTGAACAAATTAATCTTGCATGATTTGGATCTTTGAATTTTTGTTCCTCATTGCACATCACTTCAAGGTTCTGAAATGAGGGTGAGGTTGTTGAAGACTCTAGTTGTATGATGAAGCAATGTTTGGAAGGAACAACCAGCAGTTCTGTCTTTGCCATTTGAGGCTGTAGAAGATGGGCCTTCAACCATGTGAAGATGTCATTCTGACATTGTATTAAACAGCTAGAAATCGTAGCGTCATCAGGATGAATGGGGTCGAGGGACCTAGGGAAGTGGTGCAGGTTGTGAAAAGCAAGGGACCAAAAACTGAACCTTGTGGAACTCCCATGAACAGCTGTTGAGCCATGCATGCAGGTTTTATTTATTTTTGATGTATTTGCTGCATTTGTTTGGTTCTGTGAAGAGTGTCTAATACCAGTCCTTCTCACATGAATCAAGGTGGTCTCATTAGCGATTTAACCAAACATGCATGTTTGGCAAAGATACCTGTCAGCCAAGTTTGAATCTTCCAAACCAGTGTGGAACCATTGTGCTCATACATAGATAAACAACCACCTACAAAGTCTGAATGTATTTTGGGTCTGTTTTTCCCTAGGGAATTTGCAACAAAGCACACTCAAACCACCTTTTCGAGTATTGCACCACAAAGAGCGTGTACACGGTGGTTAAGCAAAGTATTTTTGGCATCTAGACAGAGCGGGACAGAAGTGCACAACATTTTTCTCAGGTTTAGCTGAGCAGCAAGAGAAGGAGTAAAGCCAAACCTAATGTTTACTCATTAGCTCAGAGGACAGACTGCAGACAGGGACTCGCAGCTCCAATGGGGACAGCTTCTCTAACTGTGTCTCCTTGATAAGTTTGCATTTCAAAAGACCTTGCTCTAATCCATTAGGGGGGCTAGGAAAACAAGATGTTCCTCTCCAGTTTGGCTAATTAGCTTTTCCCCCTCCTCGTCAGAGCAGTCCATATTCTTAAAGTGCTGTTGGGATCCAGATGTGTAACTAGGCTAATGACTGACTGACTAACAAAGAAAAATGGATGCCCATTCTTGAGTCTGTGGAAGTCAGTGCCCATTTCAGGGCCCGCAAGTTAATCACCCTGAGCTCTTTTCCAAATGCATCTTTACATCCATTTAGTGACATTTAGGTCTGCTAAGTCAGACAGATGTTTGTTTTAGTGGTGATGTGGTAAGTATTGGACAACACTTTGACTAGTTTTGATTTTAGCTCAGTGTAATGCATTTAAAAGGGTCATTTGTATCTGATTAAGACAGAAAAAGATAGACATACAGAACATTCCAACATTCTTTATGCACAAAGTAAATCAATGGTAAACAGCTCACCTGTTGATGGACAAGGTTTGTTATTGGAAAAAAAAGACTCTGACATCATAAATGTATTTCATTTAAAATATTTTTAATGATTTTGTCTAAATTGAACTTTGACCTAATATGTATAGTAATTTTTTTGTCACTCAACCAGTAAGCCTTAATTTTTCTTTGTTTGCTTTCATTTTAAAATTTCCTATATGACCTTGTGACCAGCAATAGAACCAAGTCCACTCCAGCATTGTTTTACAATTTCATCAGTGGTATTTTTATATAAAATATAAATTTAGATTGCTATTAAATTTATTTTGCTATGCATTAATATAACTCCTATATCCCTAAATTTTAAAAGTATACATAGTTATCAATACTAATTTTAAAAGTGCCAAAGCTGATGACCACACATAAAAATGTAAAAGAAGAATTAATAATGAAATAAATAAATAAATAAATAAATAAATAAATATATATATATATATATATATATATATATATATATATATATATATATATATATATATATATATATATATATATATATATATATATATATATATATATATGCCGATATAAATGCTGATATGCACATGAGTGTTGTAATTTGTCGAAAATAAAATTTCGTGTTTCATGAATTTTAGATATGAGCAAAGATGAATTCACATTCTCTTGGATATGTACACAAGGAGCGGGAATGCACTCACATCCGTAGTCAGGTAGTTCGGCGTTTTGTAATAATAAAAAATATGGGAGTTATTGAAATGAGGAACTGAAATAAGGCGTACCATTCAGTTCAGTATTAAACTGACTATTGTGGCGTTCCCATTCTACACTACTCTAAAGTCCAATGGCCATGTACTTCACAAAACTGTGTCTGTCATCTGTCTGGCTTTCCTTGGAATTGAAGATGCAGGATCTCATATGAAAAAAATTCAGGAAGCTCTAAACAAACTTGAGCTAATCTGAAGACCACATGATGTTGGGATGTCAGTAATTCTTCATCCCCCAATTTATTGTAATACAACTGATAAGATTTTACAGGTGATGTCACAGTGCCATACTGGAATTTACAGAGCTCCTGAGAGTAGTCCATTCATTCACAAATTCTGTTTGCATGTCTTTTTCTTTGAAGACAGTGGAACTTATTGAAATTTTTACAATTATTTGGAGGGTTAAGCGAATAGATTTGCATATACAGTGAAGCTGACGTCACTGAGGAAATTGAACAGACATCACATTAATGGTGTCATTGCTTTTTAAGGTGTGCTTTATAAAATTAAAAGTTTACGCCTAGATGAATGTAGCTGCAGAACTCAAACAGCTTTTTAACCCTGCAGACAGATATACACATATTTAAAGTGTTTAACATTCATCAACAACTGATTTAACCGAAATGTAATCAGTCAAAGACAGCAAAACATAAAGTGACACATTTAAGGTCAGGTAAATAATTTTACATCAATGAAAGAAACAAAACAGTAAATTCTAAGATTAATTACATTCCATTATACACTCACTGTTGCTAATTAATCTATTGTTCTTCTTGAAAGGCTGAAATGTGTAATCATTCACCAACTCGCTAGTGAGCAGCCATTAATGATGTCACCAAAACAGCCCACCGAGCCTTCTTTACTAAATTAATGTTAAAACTATAAAACAAGCAGCATCCACTTGCTCACTCTCTGTTCCTCCACATTAAGTGTGATATGGGTGTTCTCAATCAATCTTGAGCTCTACAGTTATTATAATGACACCATGGACTTTGCTTTTGATATTTATGTAAAATTTTAAGATAAAAAAATCAATTGCAACTTTGGGTCAATAATGGGTCATTCACCACCCTGCGTTTAAAACTGATTTATTTAATTTTGTTTGAATGTGGTCTAGTTATATTGCATGCTTAGTTTAGGAAATAAGAACATGGGGATAATATTGAGAAAGGGGGATATTATTTGTGAAAATTTGTCAAAGTGTTTTAATCCCAAAGACGGTATTACATGATCTAACCTCAATCTATACTTTTTTTTTATGCTGGTGTCAGGTTATTCACTGGGCATTTAATCTGGATTTAGTGCCTCTGTATCTAACTTCCAACCTGTTGGAGCATGCTGCACTTACAGAGCTACAGAGAAGTTGTACAAAATGTATATTTCATGTATATAAAAAAGAATTTGAAACATTTTTCAAGTCTGATTTTGTGTACCTAAAAATAAAGTTTTTTTAGTCAACAGTGGTTAACTGCACGCAAATTAAGAACTAAAATGCAAAAGAAAATTTAATTGTCAATCAGACAATCAATTATTATTTTTTCAATGCATATTTGCAATGCAAAATTATCACTAAATAGATGTTTAAAGATCTTCTCTGTCTTTTTTTTACATGGGTATCTAGTGCCCAGCGTTGTCTTCAGTTTGAGATCAGAGAGATGGGTGGCTGGCTTAGGCTTCAGTGCTTTTGAAGGAAAGCAGACATGACACAGGCCACCTCGGGAGATGGCTCACTCTCTATCAGTGCGCTGAGAGGAAGAGGCAGGGTCTGTCAGGGGTCCTGTCCTGCTGCAAACAGCCTCGCTCCCCATCCTCTTGCTGTCTGCTCATCCCCCATTCCACTAGGAGACAAACAGGTGCCACACAGTCACCAATATCCTGTTTCTACAAGTCACATGTAGCTTTTTGACATATGTGCCTGAGCAGAACATATAATTTTCATCATATGTTTATTTTTTACAAACATTGCCAGCATTGCATTTTGCAAAGTGGAGTGCAATTGCATGTTGCACTCCACTTTTATTGAGTCTTGTCTTAAAAGTGTTAGGAATCCATCAAAGATCCTCGGTCTAGAGCCGGGACCATATTAAAGTCTTATTTATGTTTAGGTCAAAGAGCGCTGACTGATACTGTCTAGTAGACAATGACAATAAACAACCTGGAACAACATTCTCCACATCCACAAAGTCTCACCAAACCCTGTAAAGACTACAAAACCAACAGGTGGTGGTAGATTACAACGCTGAAGTCACATCAACCAATCAGAAGCCTTGTTTCATAAACCATTAGACTGAACGTGACAATTTCGAAAAACCATACAGGTAGTCCAGGTCAGTTTATTCACACATGGGTACAGATGAATGTCTTCTTCGATTTTATCGCGCTATGCTACAGGATCACCGGCTTAAACATCGCTTCAGCCCCCATGCCCCTGGCATAATCGAAAATCCCAAAACCAGTTAATTTATCACCCAGACTTGTGGATTTGGACTTAGGCATTTTTAAGCTAAGGCTTCATTAAGATAGGCTCTCATTGGACACTAAGAGTCAGTACAATCGACATCACCCACTTTCACAAACGCGGGAGGGAATAAAACTCTTTCCGACATAGCATCAAACCCTCAGACCCAGCAGTATCAGCTGCTTCATGTCAATAAACCGTATTTAAATTTATATATGTATAGCCTTGAACATAAAAGTCGATTGTGTCACGTGATTAGCGTGAATGTTTACATTGTTTCCTATATGTTCTAGTTATATGCTAATTTCAAAATAACACAATAAAAATTATATATGTCAGATGCACAGTAGTTGTTAAAACTGTAAAATTATGGGGTATGGCAAATGTATGGACACTGGTGTAGCAGGGGATCCACATCCCAAAGTTAAAGAATCCATGGCAGTATTTGTTGTATGTTGTTGTTTGTGAGCTAACGTTAACTGACTAAAATAACTTTAATTCCATTCATTTATTACAGCCATTACCCCCGCTGCGCATAGGGTGGTTATTCGCCCTATATAAAAAAATAATGCACAGCTGAGTATGGATTATTCCTTACTTGAGGATGGATGATAGGTTGACGTTTTCTTAATTTTACATTTAATTGTTAATGTCCTGCGATCAACCCACACCATCTTCGCGTTCGACCGGGCACCCTGGTGTAAAGCAACATTTGTAGTCAACAAACATAGTGTGTGACTTAGTCTGACTGAACCGCTCCGACACATGCTAAAGATTCTGGCTTGATGAAGCGAAACGTTGGCTATTGATATACAAAACAAAGACATTCAATGAATAAAAACATTCAAGTTGTACCAAAGTACTCACTAAAGTCTCCACGTCAAAGTCATATTCCAACTGTTATTGATGTAATCAGATCTTATCACCTACATTCTTTCAAACTTGACCATCAGTTTTAATTCTACAAACTTTTTTCTGATGTCATAAATGGTTTATAACAATAGAAATGAATTTAGAAACAGGATACAAAGGGAAATCACCCTTATAACTTTTATCTGTGTGGCGTAATGCTGTTATCCTCGAGTGGTGTCAAGAACTCTATCTCTTGCTTGCTTTCTCTCCCTTGACCAGGTGACAAGCCCAAGACGAGAGAGAGAGAGAGAGAGAGATAAGATTGGAAAAGAATCTCACTCCACTGAGTAAATAAATAATCAATACTCATCTAAATGTAAATGAGAAAGTAGCCCTCTTTGATAGCATCGTTTTTATCAACCAACCAATTTTCCTCAGACACTCACTAGGCCTCAACCAAATCACCATCATTCAGCGTCCAAGTAATGGAGAATAAAAAAGAACTCTGAGAAAGACAGAAAGAGTGGGAATGCAATGCAAGTTTGAACGGGTCACCTGAATCCTGAAGTTCAGTCAACCTTCACCAACATCATCCCACCAGAAATTCCATTCCATTTTGAGCCACTCACTCGCTTTTCATTGAATTTCTGATACTCTTGTCAATTACCGTCTTCACTGAGCTTTCAGCTTAACAGTCTCTATATCAATTGCTGTTGGCAAATCATCCTTTGTCTCCTGTTTTAAGTCTCATCTTCATAATTTCTGCATGCCACTTGAGGATAGTCATTTTGAGTCACGCTCACGTATCAATGCCTTTTTAAAATACAAAGAGTATTGATTTCACCTTCCAGGGTTTCACGAGGGCACACTGCATGAGAGGATTTTTCACTTCACTTCTTTGGGACTGTCAAACTGCGGGCTGCAAGATTAAAACGTTTTGGCTTAGTGAATTAAAAAAATAAATAAAATGAAGGGCAGATTTTAAAATATGCATGACATAAGGAGAATATGTTAGGGTAGGGAAATACGACTTTTTTTTAGCAGAAGTTAGCAGAAGTTACTCAACCTGGCTCCTAGAGAAAATGCCAAAAAAGTACTTTTTAAATGAAATGCTTTGGAAATACTTCAATATGTTCTTTGGGTCTGGCAATAGCATGTTTCGCATAGTTTACCATAGATCATTGAATCTGGTCAGATTACCACAATGGAAAGAACCTATATCAACAATTTTTTGATGTAGCCTTTCTTGTTGATTTAATCTTTTTAAATCGTTGAAGGGTTTCATCTTCATTCGTTGTTCTAGGTTTAAAAACACAGAAAACTTATTTCTAGTGTCTAGCGGTTGTACGACAAGAACACACAAGAAACACATTTACACAAAAAAACCTTTTGCTCAATCTCAGACATCAGCATTCAGACGGAATTCGATTTCTTAGCTGAATTTGCTGAAAAAATTTTGATCTTTTGCTCTGGTTGTGAGAGAAAAAAAAACAGCAGACATTGCAGATTCGTACGGGATTAAATACACCACGTACTTCTGAGAAAATAGTCCTGTCCGAATAGGGCTTTAGAAGTTTTTATCCATCTGAAAAATCCATTCAAATCTTTGCGGCAAAAGAATTGGCATCCATGCATTTCTAAAAGCTTGCATTTGACCCTTAGCCCTTTCTTGACTGATCTGCTGGGAGGAGGTGAAAGTGGTTCTCTCCATCTTAACTCTGTCACGCACAGAGGTGCTAAACATGGCTGACAGGTTGAGGAGAGTGGGAGGCAAGAGTCGCCTCTCACTCCGGCCTGTTCCCAGACCTGTAAGGGCCATGTCCAGAGCGAGGGCAGGGTCCCAAACTCGCCCTGACAGCCCCTTGACACATCTCACAGGCTTACTGACATCTGGACGTGCGCTGTAAAATCGGAGGAGTTTAAATCAATTTGCTGATGGAGCCCAGGTGACACAGGGGGATGACTCACTGGGATTAAGGAAGTCAGAGATACCTGTCCACTTTACAATTTGCAATCTCTTTGAGAAAGGAAAGGGGGAATTTGGTATTTAAAGGGCTTGGAGCAATTCCCGGCCAAAGTTTAATCTTGATGCATGAAATCATCTGTCTGATTTAATTAAGTACTGACTTGGCAACAACGTTCATTATTTTTCAAAACAAATACATTTTGTATGTAAGTCATACATTTCAGTTAAAAAAATGACCTCACAAAGAACGAAATGATTCGTCTAAATGAATCAAAGTGAAGTCTATGTATTCCTGAGAGTTATTTGTGGGAGGTTTGTAAAATCAGAATTCCATATAAATGCTCAGTGGGCTTGCTGAAAAATGTCAACAAAGCTGCAAACATCTGCCAGGGAGCTGTCAGTTAGATCAGATGGCCCTCTCTGATTCTCCTGTCGCTGTGGAGGGGGCGTGAGGGAGGGGGGAAGCAGGCGACAGAGGGCTGAAACTGAAAGGGAGGCCCTGATATTCAAAACTGAGCCAACATCTGCCTGAAAATGGAAAAAAAGTGTCTTAGGTAGTGAGGAATCAGGGATGCATGTGGTAGAATATGGAGACACCTGTTATTGCAGACAGAGCTGTCAAAAGAATGAAAACATGTAGAAAAGGAGTCAGGCTTTGTGTGAGATATGCACACACAATATGGCAATACACTTGTTCGACGGTTCGAAGAGTTGTAGCAAAGGATGATTATTAAGGTTAGAGAGCCTCTATGTGAGCCAAACATGGCCTGAGCCTGGCATTGGTACAAACACATGTAGTGTGGCACAGAGCACCCAGCACCGCTCATATCTCCCAGCACCAATCACCTCACGATCACTTCTTTGTTAATAAATCCACCCACCAGGAATCTATAACATAATTCCTTACTGTGGGGTCCAATCCAGTACAATAAGGTGTACCTAATAAAATGGCAGATGAGTATAAGTGCACTATCAGCTTATACACTGACATCCAGCCACTCTCCTAATCACAGGGTTCTCCTTTTGTATGGTTTCCCAGTATACCTGCACAAAAACAAACGAAGATGGACATGTCCAGACATGTAAGTTTCATTTTACCAATTCTTAAAAATGGTATACTGACAACAAAGGCCTAGAGGCCCACACCAAAACATAAAATGACCATTTTCAGAGATAGGAAATCCTAACAAGTTATAGCTAAAACCGTGATGGTTAAACTTCAAGAGGTGGGATTGAACCATCAGCCCTCCACTTATAGAACAACCAACTCCACCTGCTATTTATTGTCATGCTTCTTCCACTAGCTAATAATATAACTAACTATCCTCACTTTTTCACCAAATTACTTGAGAATGATCTTGCAGAACGATAGCCTTAAATCTATCCAAGGATGCTAATTAAATGTATGCGTAAAGCGCATGAAATATCAGTGAATATAACACTGTTTCCATCCAGCAAGTCCAGGAGAACAAAACGTCACTTCCTGATAAACTGGTGCCAAGGATGGACATTTCTGTGTTGGGAGAAGCCCTTTTATGTATGTAATGGCTTTATTGCGTCCAAGAGCACGTAGAAAAATTGCAATATGTGCAGTCATGTCAACTTGCTTTTGGAGGCGGGGTGCTGCTCTCTGGGAACCGCCCCATCGTGCCCCAGTTCTGGCAGAAAAACGCATTGTCGTTGCGCTGTATAGTGGGATTTGTTCTGTAAATGCACTTCCATCGTAGTTTATGTACGTTTATTTATTTTTTAATGAAAATTTCATGCGCATGTTGCCGTTTACATCCATGCATTTTTTACGCGACAAAGCTCATGATGGAGATTTTGGAATCTATTTAATGGATCTCTTATATCTGTTGTAGGCAGAAGGTACATTTTGTTTTTAATGCGTGGACTTTTAAATGTGACAGTTGCATACATTTGCGAGAAACAAAGCCACAACACACAAGAGGATGTTGCTTTTAAAATGTGAATTTATAGACTCAAAGTCACAGCTGCAAGTGACATTGTGAGAAGGTTTGCATTCACATAAGTCTCAGTATGAAGAAAAGTCCTGATTGTGAGATATCAAGCCTTTGTTATGAACAACCTTCAACCGTACACATTCTGTAGACACAAATTCAGCAGAACATCTGCAGTCTTTGTGTGGCTGACAGAATGACAGTGCAAAGGAAATCATGAGCAGCACACCTTGCATTAACTTCATGTGTGCCCTCTGAAGCGACCTGCACGTCCCACGGGAATGAAGCTTTTCCATGCTGCTCAGTCTGTGAGACACGTTTGAAAACACTGAGGAGAGAGAAAAGACCAACATCCCTTTCCATGATCACAACTCACAATGAGTGTAAATCGCCAAGCAGCCGTCCCCTGACTCACAGAGAAACAGCCAGAATCAGGAATCTGTCAGTGAGCGATATGGTTGTGTTTTTCCCTAAATGATCAATTATGAACATTACGCAAAATTGAGCTATTACAAACATGTGGAGCTGGCAGAGAACAAGGACAGGAGAAGAAAAGATGGGAAGAAGCAGCGTACTTTCAAGGTTTAAAATAATATTTATTCCACTGCCGCTCCCATATCTAAGCAATTTAGCTGTAGTTTAAAATCGTCTAAGTTCTTCCAGTCCCACAGTTTAATCCGCTCAAAGAAAACTTGCAGATGATTCCCAAACCGTTTTCAACTTAAACTTCACACAACCCAGAGAGATTGAAAAAAAAAAGCTGGAAAAAGGAAGATAAATGTGAAATCTTGACAGGGTGAAGCCAGGCTTAAAGCTATTGGAGCACAGCTGTTTTCATTTAAATACATGGTATCAGGTCTCAAGCGAGGATCCTCCCAGCTTCCCTCCGTAATCTCTTGTGTCAGAGCGTGCAGACAGTACCTCAGAATCCTTCCTTAGACTTAGTATTGTTGGAGATTATTAAATACAACGCTGTATGGTAAAAACTGTACAGTGCACAGTATTACCAAGATGAAAATGATATACACATACACTAATAAAATCTAGATCATTGTGTAGGTCCATGGCTTGAATACACCACATCTGTGAAAAAATAGTAACAATTGCTGCATTCAATACAGAATTAACTTTTTTCTTATAAACATTTCCATATCATTTATTTTTTGAAGTCATTATTACCATTTTGATAAATGGGCAAAGGGACAAGATGACAAACATCAAATGAGAAATAAAACCAGTAGATTTGAAGCAGAGGAGCTTAACATCAATCTTCTAAATGTATAATTTTAAAAAGTGCTAGAATATAATTCTACCTGATAAACATATCCTTATTGCTTTGTTTACTTTATTTTTCTGCCCTGCTTTACGTAAAGAGTGCTACATTTAACCAAACCAATATTCTGCACAAATAATGTCCTTAAAGGAGGAAATTCATGCATTCATTCATTTTCCTGCCGCTGATTCCTTTTCGGGGTCACGGGGATCTGCCAGCTCACATCTCCAGCTCACATCAGGCGAGAGGCGGGGGTACACCTTGTACACCTTGGACAGGTCGCGAGGGCAAAAAGGAGGAAATGAAAGTAAAAAATGTGCATAGATATTTTTAATCAGATTTCAATACTTAAAATCAAATTTACAAGTTCACCACCAAGTCTTGCAAACGATGCAAACTAAATGAACGAAAGATCTGGCTTTGTTCACAAACCCACCATAGTTAAAGGCTTGCATTGCAGGGAAATGTGACGGAACTCAAATAAATACTTAGGGGTAAGAAAGTAAAGGCGGAAGTAAGTACATGAGGAAAACTAAGAAAGGGCAAAAAGACAGAAAATAAAGGCAAGAATAACAAAAAAGTCCTTCCTTGGTCTTATCCATATTTGTTTTGCACGTTGTAAACACACGGAAATACAAAAAAAAACCCTGCATCTGCGTTTATTGTGTAATTTCAAATGTATTTCAAAATAATCGCATGCGTTAATATACAAATTTTGACAGCACTCATAAAAACATCACTTAAAGTATATGCAATTGTGAGACTTTAAGAATAATTAGTATTTGTCAGGGGTTAAGAAGCAAAATGAGTGAGTTCTGACTCCCTTTCTCAAAAAATAACTAGTGTGTGTAAAAGACATCAAGAAATATTACTCAGTTACTTAATACTTAGTTAAAGTATCTAATTATTTACCCGAACAAGTGTAAAAAATTGAAATCTGTCATCTGCATTCACCTTTCCATCAAGTTTCCTGGGCATCAGTGACATCAGTTACCCACCACCGTGTTTAACAGTGACAAAAAAGTTCTCATCATTCCAGGTAACTTTGTTCCAGAAGTTTGGAGGCTTTTCTTAGAGCTGTTTGGTGTATTGTACATAGCTACTTTGTGGCAACTTCAAGTGTCTCTTTATTTCCCCCCCTGTATTTCAGCTGAAGTTATTTGTGGTGTTTTCTTTGCATCTCTTACAATTTTTCTAAATTGTAGCAGAAATTTTTGTTGGTTCCACTTCACAATCAGAGTTTGAACATTGTTGATTAACTTCTCCAGCTCCTTGGATATCTGTTTAAATCCCTTTCCTTTTTTGTACAAGTCAACTACCATTTCCCGTAGAAGCTCAGAATCGGAATTCAGAAATGAAGGAGAGGAAACCTTATGTGTTTTTCTGGATGTTTTCAAGCCAAAATCACTAGGGTGTGTACATTTTTGATCCGGGTCATTTGGAACGTTTCCTGTTGTCATTATGATTGACGAAGAGTAAACACAGTTGTTTTACGATAAATATCATCACGCAAATTGTAACAATGAGTGTAAAAAAATGCATTTGTGTTATTATTTATATTTTCTGAAAACTAAAAAATCTGATGAACTTCCTGGAAGGAGTTTGCATGTTCTCCCTGTGCTTGCGTGGGTTTCCTCCGGGTACTCTGGTTTCCCCCTCAATACCAAAATATGCGATTAGGTTAATTGAATAATCTAAATTCCCCCTCAGGTGTTAATGTGTCAGTGAGTGTTTCCCTGTGATGGAATGACGACCTGTCCAGGGTGTACCCCTGCTTCTCGACCAATGTGCGCTGGAGATAGACTCCTGTGACCCCAAAAAGGGAATAAATGGGTTGGAAAATGAATGAATGAATAAAAAATCTGATAAATGTGCCAGGATATTTAAACTTAGGAGCACAACTGTATATGCAAAGTAGTGCAAACAATATTTGGTTGTCCTGCAAAAAGTAGTGCAGCCTACCACTGGACAACTCGGAATAGACGCCTGTTCTAAGTCACTCAATCTTGCAGCATTCACTGCTTATTCACATCTATTACCTCCTGGTCATGGTTCTGCTGCTCCAGTCGGCTACTTCTGAACTGCATGCTTTAACAACTGGCTGCAAACCGTTTAAAGACCAATTTCCACTTACCATGACGCCTTTATCGCTGGTGTTGTCAACTCAATTTTCAAATTTCAGCATACACCCTTTGCTCTGCTGTTGAAGTGTCATCTGATTTTCTGTGATTCTGACAAGAGTCCAGTCATCCCTGTATAATATCTTTGCCACTCTTACACTCTTACCCTTCTCTGATAAAAACCATCTGTACCTCAGAGTTCCAGATAACACTGGTTTCAGTGGCATGTTGAACTGGAGCTTTGTAATATGAGCCTGACTTTTGTGCTTGCCCTAGTAAAAATGATCTCATATCTTTACGCATGTCTGTCTGCGAAGACTGGACATTTGGTCACTACACAGGGAGTGAGATAGTAAAGAGAAGGTCATTCATTGCTGCAATGACAGCTTTTATTAAGATTAGAGAGCTGTAAATAAACTTTACAGCCACTGGAACTCTTAGAGTTCTCTTGTTGTTAAAGATGCGTATGATTGTTTGTGGCAATCTCACCTTCTTTTATGAAATGAGTTGAGGGAAAAGGGCAGCTTTAAAACTTTATAGCAATTGAAGAACTTGGTTTGTTGGAAATGTGTTAATTTTTGGCGTAAAACAACAGAAATTCAGGGTAATTTATCAAAATCATTGTCAAAAATTGGTATTTCCCAAACCTATATGGTCTGTCTTTTTTGTCAATTTCAGAACATCTTAGACACCAAAAAATGAGCGGGTCTTTCCAATAAAAAGCTCCACTTGTCCTCAGGAAAGAGTCTGTGTCGAGTGCTGCCAGCATGTTTTGAAGGAATTGAAAACTCTGCCTGGGGCACTATCACATTACTGGCCATGAGGGAGCTATGGGAAGATCACTTTATGGAATAAGCCCCAAAAATAGACCGGCTGTCTCCTCGTATTCCTGAACGCAGAGTGGGCATGAAGCCAACATGACTTTATGTTCCACGATCCCCAGAATCTCTGCTGATAGCTGAAGATTATGGTTCTGCTCACTGTGGCAGGATATATATGAGCATATTGCTGGGGTGGTACTGGGGTAAAAATGAAAACCATCATTATTGGCTAAACCAGATTTTCTTTTTAAGATATCTTTAACTAAAAGAACAAATATGGGTACTCAACCTCATAACATATCTAGAAAATCAACTTACAAATCAGTACATTTTCGTACAGCCACACAAGCAGTTAAAAAAATCAAACATCCCATATTATACACAAAATTCTCCGTAAAGAACTGTAAAGATGCTATGCTTGATTTTACAGCTACTGAGAAAATGGTAGAGGCATCAAAATAGTTTCTGAAAATATGAAAAATTTTCTAAAAAGCTGCTTTTAGATACTTCAAATATCTAGTCTGGTGCTTATCCCAGAAAGCAGGCATTTTCATGACTTTGCTAAACATCCATGGCATTAATAACAAACTTGGAACTATTGCTAATATATTTAATAATTAACAGGCTGAATATAAACAATGAATCTTACAGGCTGCTGTGGTGAAGGCCACATTACAAGTTTAGAAAGTACTGTTGAATATATTGTACTTTGGTCAGATAATGACAAAAACATTCCTACAGCGTTGAAGCAGGAACTTAAGACATACTTTTTCTTGATATTCTTCATACGATTTCTGGGTTTCTTGCCACCAGAGCCTTTCTTTCATCCTTAAAATGGCCTCAAAAAAATAAGTGAAAAACACTATTTTCAGGAAACTGACACATTCAGTGTAGATGGCAAACTGAAGGAAAAGTGTTTCTTGCTAAAAAAGGGGAAACTATAAAATAATTCAATAGATTTGTAAGTAGATACTCATTTGATACAGGATAATTCAGTAATTCGAAAGAAATATGAAAGCTAGATGTGAATATTATAAATATTAATAGCCAGTAAAACCTAAAAGTAAAATATTTAAATAATGTAATTAAGTCTAAAAAAGTAATTGTGGCAAATGTAAAATGTATCTAATTTCACCTCTTTTTTGCATTTAGTTTTTAATTAACCACTGCTTCATTTATGCATAAATGTAAAGTTGAAATTCTCCATTGTTCAGGAGTGTAGGCCGCCTGCTCATTTTCTAATTTTAAAATGTTCTCTTTGTTTCTTAATAAAAATGGCAGTTAGATATAATTGTCTCCTAGTAGCATAAAATAAAACACAAAAGACAACTTAAATTGGTTTTAGAACCAAGATGTAAAAATGTAAAGGAAACAGATACAAAACAAAATAAATTATTTACAATTTAATAACATTACCTAAAGCATCAACATATTATTCTACCTTTACTAGTTATCTACTTTAGTTTAATTTCTTATTAATTACTTTTATTCCGTGTAAAATATGAATATCATCTGTTTATTGCTTTAAATATTTCACAACACTTAGTACTGTGTATGATACAACTAATAAATGGCATAGACGCATAATAACGACTGTAATTTGAAATTTAAAGCGAGTAAATACCTCATCTTTCATCCTTTATGTGCAGAACTGTTTATTTGGTTTGTGAAACAAGTGACGATTCTGTTCAGCCTCCCACAGTGCTCTACAAACGTAGCTCTCAGCATTACATGCAACATCTCTCTCTCTATTTCTGTTTGCGTGTGGTTCAGGTGAGTCCTGTAGAGGTTGCAGACCTTGTGCTGAACAGTGATGCACAGCCTCCATTAGCGCACTGCCTGCGTCCACATGGGCCGATCTGTTGTTTATGATGCTGACATGTGCAGTAATGGAGCTTGCTTTTCTCCTGTACCTCAACATGGAGCATACCATCACGCCAAGCCTAAATGAATCTGCTGCATTTGCAAAATCTTATAAAGAAGTGTACAGTGAAGCAACATGTACATCTCAAGAACTAGCACTTCATGCTGAAATTATGCGAAAATTACATATTATTATCACAAAAAAATCTTTTTTTAAAGGATAACCAAGGGTCAGGGGGCCTTGGGTGGTTCTTTGCCTCCATATCATGCAACTAACAGATGAACTAACTCCTAGCTATTGCTTATACCATTGCAGCCATTCAAGATCATTATTACGAAGAAAACAATGGTTGCTCTGTAAACTTTCAACCTGTCCGTGGAACTGCGGCACTAGTCACATGATCTACATTTTAGGCTGTTGGCTGCTACTGATCATTCCCAGACTGCAATTCCCACAACCCTCATCCCTCTTCCCCATCAAACGTTCCCAGGTGTCTCCACTTCCCTAAAAGAATCCTTTAATGGCCCTCTCTCCCCAAATTAATGGTTTTCAGTTCATTGCATTGTCAAATATGAAATGACTGACCCTTGTTTCTTGTTTTCTCCTCTTTCTCTTATTCTCAGGTTTTGGTTTGCCTGTTGTCTCTATATTGACCGTTGCTTGTTTATAGATTGCCATTTGTATGAGACTGTTCTTACTTTAAACTGTGGCACGGTTAAGTTATGTACGCGCAGATGTCGTGCACCCTAACTCTAGCCCTAGTCCTAAACTATACACTTACCCTAACCCTAATTTTAATCTCAACCCTAACCACTAACCCAAACTCTAATCCTAAACCTAACCCTAATCCTAATCTCAACCATAACCCACATATCATAGCATGCATGTGCACATATCTACCCACCAATAAAGAGCTGACTGGAAGTCTGAGTGAATACTGGTCATCAATGTTGAGAAAATTTCCTCCCCTGACTCCAGTCCCAGGTGCAATTACACATTTTCCCATCCCAGTAATCCCCAGTCTTTACCCTAAACCCTAGCCCAACCCCAACTTTTACACTAAAAGTCCACCTGAAAAGGGCATGCTCTGTGTTTTGCTCATGCACACTTAAAGTTGCATGATGCACAGGCGCTTGTCGTGAACAGGGGCATGATGTATCAGCGAGGGCATCACTGCTGGTGTGTAGTGTCACCAGGCTACAGTCTGCAGTGAGGACTGTAAAGGATGTCTGCAGACTGGGCATGATGTGGTTGATTTGCTTGGAACAATAATAAATTCCATTTTCTTCAGATCCAGGTTACGTCAACTTCCTTCATGGTCTCATCTAATATGGGAATGATCCCTAAAAAGAAAATGAAAAAATGTTAAGAATTTGAAAAGAGGCTATTGTAGTGCACTTTCTTAAAAAAAAAACAAACAAAATAAACACATGTGTTTATAAATAATCAAGGTGGAGCACTGCGGACAAAAATGGCAGGGCTGGTTTTTGGTTCCAGTCCAGGTCAGTTGTGGAGGATGTAAAGATTGCTCAAATAAACTCATGATACATGAGAATAAAACAAATGTGTGAGTGGTGTAAAAGAGTAGAGACATAAAGGAAACACATCTACAGCTAAAAGTCAGGAGAAAAGAGAGGTGTTCAAAGAATGAAAGGTGTCTAGTTTAATGATGAAGAGATATTATCAAACACACTGCTTGTGAGTGATGTGATTCCCAGCAGGATCTTGAACGCTTCAGAGTCACAAGCCTAGAAGAATGTGACATTAAAACATGGCAGCTGTCACTAACAAGGAAAGCCAGACACTGTGCGTTTTTGAGCTCCAATGCAAATATGTGCAGTGAGCACACAAGAAGTTAAATACAATTACCCTGTGTCAAGTCACATTTCTTTGCATTTCAGAGACAGACAACGTTCAGACCCAGTTTCCTTCGCCAAATAAATATTGTTCCATTGCAGATCAGAGTCTAGGAGCATTTTCATTCATCTTTGATGGTGGTGGTGCAGCATCTGCTTTTCGTAGCCTTGGGCGATGCTGAAATCTCTCTTAAATTCTTAAAGAAGGCTTTTAAGAAAGCATAGGTTGCATATACAAGGCTCAGAGAATTGCAAAATCCCTGAGTGCTTTGAAGTGAGGGACATTGAAGGACTGACTATTGAATATCTTCTTGTTATTTTGTTGGCCTCACATCTTACTTGCCAGAAACTTTCATCATTATCTCACCTTCTCAGATGCAGTCATAGTAATTTGTAAGCCTGTGGTTTAAGAAGGGGGCTACCAAAACACTCTGTTAATGAAATAAAAAATAAATAAAAAAATCAAATAAAATCATACAATTTAATCAATTATTGTAATTTTATTTTCTCAACTAAGAAAATAAAATGGAATTTAAAATGCAAAGACTATCCACCGTATTACAATGTAATTTATCATCCCCCCCTTAGGGGGCAGCACCAACGCCTGTACTTTCAATCTAACTTGTATTTTCAGTGAGAGAAAGACATAGAGCTCATTTTGTACATAGCTTTATAGTGTTCCTCTTGTTTGTTAGTAAACTTAGGACTAGGTTAATTATCTCTTAATGAATATTGCATAAAACAAAGATCACAACATATTATTACAGTGTTTTGATTTATTTAGATTGTTAGTCGTTATAAAAACTCCTAAAGAATGTGTACTGTTAGCAACAACTAAACAATTGCTGAACCTCACATCAAAAAAAGAATCTGCCTATTCTAGTTGAGCAGGTAACAGCATTCGTTCATAAAATGCACTGAAGAGTCCCAGGAAGCATACGACTTGCTAAGTGGCTCTAATTTATTATCATTATTATCATTTACTAAATTTGTACAAGACGAAGCTAAACGTTCACTTTGGCCAAACATTCACCATCATGGACGTTTCCATTGGTTTTATGGTAGTTCACCATTGAGTGGCTTGTGAACCACACTCAAGTTCATTAAACCATGTCATTTGAACTGTGCGGATTGGTAACATTAACACTGGTGCAACTCATTCCAACTAAAAGAAGTAAATGTGAAATCCCAATTAATGAACTTGTTAAAATTACAATACAAAGAAGACTTTTTAAATATGGCAGTGAACCAGGAGCTTCAAGGCATTGTAATCAGGCTTCTTTTTATTTACGTTAATTTTTCCAGTCCTGTTTAGAACATGCTGGGCATCTCAGTGTAGGAGGATAGAGAGGTTACCTCCACATCTGGAGCAATGAGTTTGACCCCCTTGAAAGGGCGCAGAAGCTGCCCTCCCCAAACCCGGCAAACAAAAGCACCAACGAGAACACCAGGGCCCTGTGCGCCATTCATCGCGCCTAATGACTTGTTCATTAAGAGTGATGATGGATAAAGACTTCTCACGCTGAGATGAAATCAAGATTTATACACGCTGTTTCCGCACCCAACTCGTGGGAAGATCATCATCATTTAAATCTATCTCTGCGGCCGGTGATGGGCATCCAGAGAGGGGGTTATCAAACGGTGCAGTCAGCTGGCAAAACCTGCACGCAGACACACATATACACACACACTCACAAACACACGTGTGGAGGGAAAGAAAAAAAAAACATGGCATTGGCACATCTGGAGGTAGCTATAGATGCTGGCAGGAGGCCAAAACACAGAACCTGAATAAAATTAGAGATGGAACGAATGGGAGAAGCAGAAAGAGATGTTATTTTTGAGTAATATTTTCTTTAAAAAAAAGCTTTGTGTGTATAATAGTAGATTTAAACAAAATAAATAAATAAAAATGGCATGAAAAAAGTGCTTTCAAAAATGGAAGTGCTTATTTTCATCAATGAACAAAATGCATTGAGGCAACAAAATGTAACAAAGCGTTCTTTATAAGTTGTTGGAGGTATTTTATAAGCAAAAGTTCCTAATTAATTTTGCGTTTCGATTAATTTTGTCTTCATCTCCATGTTGACTGTATGCAAGTGAATCTACGATGGCCCATTAGTGCGTGACTTTACTGCCAATCAAAACCAAATCAAAAACACAAAGCAAAATCGAAATATTTCTATTTGTGTTTTTGATTTGCAGTCGTGTTGTTTACTACTGTTGACTACAGCAAATAATAGAAATAGGGGGTGCTAATGAGTTCAACCGGCTTTGGGTGGCTCATACACATCCAGAAACGACTGGCCCATTCATATCCAATCCATCCGAAAGTTTTGGACTTTTGAATTACAATTTTTTATAAATTACTTGTTTCCAGATCTCTGGCAGCTATTTGGTTTTGGCTATGGTGATATTTCGGAAAATGATTGATTCAATGCAGAATTCTTTTACACATACAACAAGATGATACTGCCGCTATAGGTGATATCAGACAATCAGTGGAAGTTTTGTTGTTAATCTGCCTCTAAATGTTATCTTACCATTACTTTAAAGTCTATTTCTTCATTTATTCAAAACGCTCAAAATCATCAGGAAGCAAAATATTATTTATGTATTTAGTTCAAGTCTCATTCACACTGAGAATGTGGAGAAAGCGAAAAACACACGCCCTGAACATTAGTGTGTGCACTCACATCTCTGCCCCTGCGACCCACCTTCCCTTCTCTCTTCAGCTCCTTATCTCGGGGTGGAAATAGGCCCCAAGACACTTCATCAGTGTCCTTCAGCCAGCTATCTTCAGCTCCCAACTTTTATTAAAACTTCAGCTCTTATCAGCTAGCAGGTAATTCAGGCATGACAAATTGGGCACCAGATGCCACCTCTATTTGCGACTGTTTTGTGCTTCCGCCCAAAGCCAATACAAAGGTGGTGAGCTGTTGCATTGTGGGTCACTCACCTTTACACCTAGACTTTTGACAGGAAAAAATGACAAAGAGAAATTAGATGAACGCATCTGACTGCGGCAGCATTGAAATTGTCAGTAAGTTATTTAAAAAGTATTTATTTTTATATTATATAAACAATAAAATGACAGCTAAATTGAACTATTGCTAATCCCTGGTTACCTTAGCAACTACTGCAGATGCAATGCCACAATCTATGCCAATGCCACATCTGAGAAGTACTTAATGGTTTTTAATGGAAGTAAATGACAAATCTGTTCCAATATGTTTCAACCAAGTTTGGCACACTAGGAATGTGGTGTAATTATTATATCTTCAATGTGAAAATGGTATAACAGAAAACAAGAGGTACGTTTAACGAAAAACCCATAGTGTTAGTAAAGGCTAATATTAGCTTTTTTTGCAGTACTTTGTTCTGTAAATGAACTACAGCTCTTTGTGTAAACCAGTGTACTTGAGATTAAAACAATTTCCCAACCTGAGCAAACACTACCCGTAATCAGAAATTTACTCTGTAGAAATAATACATTTTGACTAATGTTTAATTAAATGTTTGTCAACACAAATGTTTTGTGAAAACCATTTTACACTAAAGTTTTGAGTACTGTAATCTTGTAAAATATTTTTTTGTAGAGTATAGTAGTGCACCGATTCATTTCTAGTAAGTGGTATTAATCTATAAAACCAAAATCTCAACAATGAACACTCTGGAATATTTGGCAGTAGAGCTTGTAAGGCCAGGGTTTTAGTCCAAGTATATTTGGTTAAAGAAAATATTATTTTGGGGGAAAGTATCTTGCTAACTCATGAATAGAAATGAAAAAGACTAAAAAACTTTATCAGTCAAAGAAAACAGCAAATAATATTTTTTATTCAAATATTCTTTGCAGTTTTTTTGTTTTAAGCTGTAATTTGGTTCGTCCCAATTCAGATACGTAGCTATACCCTAAAACTATCCATGCATTTGTGAAAATTATTCACAACGAATGCCTACATGCTTCATTTTAAAGTTATTTGAATATTTTTATTTGCTAAGGGATTATTAAGGATACTAAAGATTGTTTAATTGATTAAACGGGTTTCGGGAGAAGTAATTAGGACATGACTGCCCATCTATTTTCTCTTGACCTTATAAGATGATTTATCCAAACTCTTTACGGCCAATCATGTGGAGAAACGTTCCTCCCCTTCTCCACATCTCATCTATGCTGGAATACTCTGTACCCAGGGCAGGTCCGGATTGCAAACTACTGAAAAATGTCATGCACATGATGACGAAGTAAATAAGAGTTTGACCCATGTAAATGCTGAAAATGGAGGACAGCTGTTGTGTTATTGACTGCTCGAACTGATTCTCAAAGTCTTTAGGGTAAGTGTTCTACAGACTGCTGAAATTCAATGAATGTTGTTTTGTTAAATACTCCCATTAAGCATGGTGGTTGAACTTTGTTTACTATATTAAGATTTAATGTTATTTGGGGAAATATGCTCTTCCATTAATGACAAGTTGTCGCTGTTTACCAATCTTTTTTGGTGATACGGGGTAGTAGCCAAGGTAGCTAACAGTTTCTCAAATACGCCTACATTTTTTGTAATCAAGAATGAATAAATGCCAGGAAATCCGATTTCTGGCCAAATCTTGTTGTCCATGAAAAGCTGGTCATCTGCTAAATTGTGTGCATCTCAGTTGAGTTTTTTAACTTAGCCGTGAAGCCAACAGAATATTACCATTTTTTTTAAGGCTGATATCAAAATATTAGCATTTAATTTTCCACTGGTGTTATAGCACAATGTAATCCTTGGAGGAGTTTTGGATTATATCAGTCTCATTGAAGAGGGCGTCAACACATACCCACTTTTGGCAGTATAGCATACCTCCTACAAAGCTTATATTGTTGTTGATATATAACCCTCTTGCATTAGAACGCCTGGAATGAATCCACACTCATCTAGCAGTAGATCCTTTGTAGACCAAACATTTGATTTTACATTGATCTATTCAGAAATTTAATAGTTTTACATATAAAAAATCTTTTAAGCATACTAAGATACGGGACACACAAATCTTCAATTCACTGTTTCTGTGGGAGAGTACACAAACTGGGACATTACGAAAGTTTTAACTTCCAAATCTTAAAAATAGCAAGTCATGTTTGGTCACCACACACACTAGAGTCAGCATCAGGCTGGAGACCAGAGCGATAGATTACAGGGTGGCCTTGTGTGTGAATTTTGCCGCCAGTCATGACAATTTTATATTTACTGTCCGCCTTAGTACACATTTTACAACAGCCCATTCTAAAGATAGCGTTCTGTTTATGGCACCTTTAAAAAAGGCTGAATATGGAGCAAGTTTGCTGAACCTTAGCGTACAAATGATGTGTTCGCTCACTTAAATAAAGTCACGCGGGCCCCGGGAGACTGCACTAAAAATCAATCAAAAGCCAGCCATCCCGCTATACAGTATAACTACACATTACACCGCAACATTGGTGTACGGTAAGAAAGATCCTGAACTCAAAACACACTGAACAGGGCCAATGCTGACAGAGACTCTTCTGAAAAGTGCACAACATATATTCGCTTTAAAAATAGCACCATAAAAAGACTGCATGTCACAGGACAGGGACAATAATTGAATATACCAGACTGAATTCAGCTGAAGCCCTGTCCAGCAGTGCATTGAGAAGCTGACAATAATGAGCTCTCTACACCGAATAGGAGAGAGGATGAACCCAGGGAGGGAGGAAGGGAGGGCCGCTCTGGTCTAGACCCTTGATGGGAGATTGTATGAGGACCCTCGGTCGTAAATAAAAGCCCCTGATGGTGTGGGCTCAGCGGATGTGAAGCATGAGATTGAAAACCAAAGGCATGGGACACAGTGTGAGAGAGAGTGCTGTACTGAACACTGCATAACTCTGCTGACAATCACTAGCCTGTCACTGGTTCACACACACGCACACACGCACGCACACAAACACACTGCATGGTGCTTTAGATAGAGCCTCTACAGAATAATCATTGCATTGCACTGCGTTACAATTTCATGGAATTAAGTTCACAATTGGATTATTATAGTTTTGTTTTTTATTTTTTTGTTGGGAACTGTATCGTTTGTTCATTTGGTTTATTCAAATCAGACTTTCATCTGGATATAAATAATTGCTCTGTGTTAATTAGTAACACAACTATATTATTGCAAAACATTTGGCTGGAAATACAGTTGAAACCCTTGCTTTAAATTGAATTGCTGCTGGTGGAGCTGTGTTTAGTGATTCACAAATATGAAGGAGCAAGTGGTTTGTCTATGAGTCATTTTGCTTTTGGAGTCACATGATTACGTTATGTGCTGAGTGGAAGTTCTGGGGAAGTATAAATAAGTACAGTACTGGGAAAAAAGAGTTGGTTTTAGTTTTAATCAGGTATTTTTATCGATAATCAAAATGCAGTAAATGAACAAAAACAAATCTAAATCAAATCAATAATTAATGTTATAAGTTTAACTTGAAAACAGCCGCAATTTTTCTATGTACACTGTATGACCATTGACATTGCCTGTTTCTTTGTGCTCCTTCAAAAGAGGTTAAATAACACATCTTGAAACCTTTTGATATCGTTTGAAATCGGGAGAGATCTTGTTGATGCAGTATAACTACTATGTGTCTTGTTGCTCAATCTTGCCATGACATGAAAGGGTCTTGCATTGATGTTAGTTTTCAGGCAAACGCTAGTAACATCAAACATTGATTTTATTTAGTCTTTTGTTTTATCACTTTTTATGTAGTAAATTTACAAAAATAAACAGTAATTATTTATATTTCTGAAACAATTAATTTTTGTTCATTTTTCACAGCTAAAACTTGTGCAGCGAAAACCCACAGAAAAGCCACAACATTAATAAATAAAACTATTTAAAATGTTCAGTACTAATCATTAATAAGACTAATAATTGTTCAAAAACGAATAATAACCGTTTTACTAACTACACCCCCACACATTGTTTTTTGGGAGGAGGTGCCAACAGTCAAAGAATAGATGAGGAGTGAAGGGTTTATTCTTATTGTTAATAATTCACTGAGGTAAGGGATAGCAAGATTTTCAAGGGCCTCATAGGTCAAGAGAAGCACAGTAGAGCTACTGTAGAACAGGGGTGATGTGATTGACCTCTCTGTTAGATCAACAGTTCACATCACCTGACTCTCCATGCTAGGATCCTTCCTGCTGCGTCTCTAGAGAAGTTGCACTCCTCTATTCTTCTCACCTGCCACCGCTCTCCTTCTGCTCCTCAACTACCTCAACCTCACAGCCGTTTCCAGTTCCAGACCCTTGTGTCTTCGTCAACATTCTGATTGCAGACCGTGACTGGCAAACTCCTGCTCTGCAGAAGCGTTTCTGTCAGCATTTGCTGCTTCCATTTATAAATAAATCTTGTTCATAACTCATTTAGATCCAGCTGTGAAAATAAAAGAATAAGTACAGAATGAATAATTTAATCCATAAAAAAAACTGTGTGACGTGAAGGTTGCATGATCTTGGCAGATTAATCAAATTCCAGACCAACAATTATCAATTTCAGTTTTCATTAGCAAACATTAAATACTGTCTCAAAAAGTATGCTTCGCCAACAACTAAGAGACAATTTATCAAGAGCTACAAATGGAAATGTCTCATGTGTGTCCACTCACATATGAACGGCAAAAAGAACAAGGGACATAACCAAATCACCTAAATTAAAAATATATTTCAAAACATGTCCTCTAAGCGAATCACAATTACATGAACACACATAATCAGATTCATCTGCCGAGATCATTATTCCAGCGAGCCTTCATTTGATTGGTTACCCCCTCCCCTCACTGTTTCCTCTCTCGTCACTTGAGACGGGTCTTTCAGCCAGGATGCCAGCTGTTAGCCTGGGCTAAAATGTGTTTTAAGTGCTGCTGCAGGCTGGTAAAGCGCTGTGCAGCCTGCCAGGCCGCAGGCCTCTCAAGGCAAATGAGAGAATCAGTGGTTAAAAAGTAGGCCTTCACTTGGGCCTGGGCCAGAATTTAATCTACAGCACAGAGCCGTGGCAATGCCCGGGGGGTATCAGTGAAATCTGTCTTTGCTCTCTGTCTCCCCTCCTTCCCTTCATCCTTTAGAAAATCTTTTTGCTGGAGCTCCATGTTGCCGAGTGCCTATGGGTCCTGGCACAGAGATGCATCCTACTTTGAGTCAATTAGCAATTTGAATTAAAGACAAGCACAAAAAGCCCTCAAAGTGAATTAGCTAAAACAAGCTATTTGGGTTGTTAGCTGAGTAATGTGGGGTTTTCTATAATTTGTGCAACCAAATGGAGTTCTCTTTTGTTGTTTGTTGTCTTGTCTCTTCATTTACATTGTTTTGGGTTTGTGCACCAATTAAAGGGTTAAAAACAAGCTGTTTACCCAAACTCCCCCAGGAGTCACTCAAGGACACAGCTTAACGTCACCTGAGACCACATTCTGTCAAAACAATAGCGCAAAAGCAATCTGAAAAACGCATTTCACCCTCAAAACAAACTAGATTGACATCATACCTTAATTATTTATTGTTTTGCAAAATTAATCATTTATATTTAGAATATTTTGAATCATTATAAAATCTGATGTGAAAGTGGTGAAAATAGTCTGTGCTCAAATGAACAGCAATCTGATGAAACCAGCTCAAAATTGAATAAACATGTTTACCTTATTAGAGCAATAAAAACTTATTTCCAATAACAGCATTTGTATGTTTGTGGAATGTGTTTCGCTCTTCAACTTTGCTGGATTAAACTGAACTTGGGAAGGATCAGTCAGTGATAAATCGTGACCATTAAGCTCAGATCCTGTGCACCTTAAAGTAAAACACATAACAAAAAGAAGGAGATCATTAGGAAAATGAGGAGAGACCTGAACTGTGTTTGTGAGAGCGGGAGATAAATGATAGCATCTCACTCTGGTCCATTATGGATTCTATTTATACAGCCGTCCTCAGAGGGACAACACCAGTCCACAGCCTCATGTAGAATTAGGTTACCAGCGTGTTTGGAGACTCTTTTCTGCAATAAATAAAAATAGATTGAAACAACACAGTGGTGATGTTAATCATGTTTGTGACATTTTAACTTTTACCTTGTGGATTCACTTTTTGCGTTTACAATTATTTCAGGTGCAAGATGCTGAACTCGCGGAGTCGGTCCAATGAAGGAACCACTGAAGTTTTAGGCTCTGCTTAATTCAATCCTTAATCAAAACATTACAAATAAATACTGTATTGAAGCTAACGTTGCCCAAAGATTCAAACTAATAGTGAAACTCTTAAAACCCACTCAATCTGAGTTTGGAACTAAAATCTTATTTAGACTTATTTTAGACTAAGTTTTACAGCTTTCAAAAAACTTTACTTTCCATTAGTTTCGTTTTTGTTTCTTTCCCATTTCATTTTCTTTATTTCATTCAGAAAAATTTGCCACGGAACAAAAAAAATGTTGTTTGTTTACAAATTTATTGCACTCAAATATCAAATGGTTTAAGTTTATGAAAGTTGAATTTCTCAACTTTTATATATTGCACCTTCTCTAATCTCTGAGAATCTCTAATCTATAGATATAAGAAAAAAATATAGAAATAAAGCAAATGAAAGCAGATGTCAATTAAACTAAGGTAAACTAATTTTCAAAAGTTACTGCACATAACCGTGCATGGCTAAATTATTGTCTGTGGGGAAGAATATTTTTTCTTTCAGCTTTAATATAATTATGACTATTACGACATATAATTGGCCTATTAATTAAAAACAATAAGAAAGATTTTTAGAGGAACCGGACCCCAAATCACCCTGTATCAGGGTGAGTGTTTTAAACAGAGAAACTAAAGTTAATCTACATACTCCCATGTGGCAGAAAAAATGTGGCAGAGACAGAAATAAAGCTCTCAGTTCAAATGCGTATTATAAAATATTTGTTCAGATGAACACATTTAATACAAATATATGTCTTCTATTATGAATCAATATAATCTAGGAAGTTTTCCATAAGCTTCCATCGGAGTGTTAAATTCCATCTGAGAATTAAAGCAACATTTCCACTTATCCGCAGGTTTTGTGAATCGTTTCAAAGGGTAAAGTGAATGTTAGCAAATGTTAGCGCTGCTTTCTAGTGGATGGAGGATATATTTGTAATAGAAAAATATTTTTAACCCCATTGTTCTGAGATTTGCCACAAACAGGAAGTTTCATCATTTCTAGGCATGTGCTCTCTGTAAATGAAGTTTGAAATTATCTCTTTCCCCAGTTTTCTTTGTTCCCTTCTTGATAAATTGGGTATGATAAATATTTTCAATAACCTTTTCAGATACAAATCAAGCTAGACCCTGAAAATCTTAGCTTAAAACATAAAATATATTTTCATTTCCATCGACAGTTTAAATATCAATTTGTTAAAGTTTTGTAATGCTTATAATAATAAAAAAGTTACTTAAAAAAAAACATTTTGATGTGTGTTGTATTGTGAGCAGGGTGTATTCGACCCCATATAGTTGTACAAAAATTCTTCAAAACATTATTCAGATCTGAATTCTTTGTTCAATATTTTCAAGTATTTGTATATAAGGATTTTCCATATAAACTCACTGTCTGCGGATGATTGCGTGCAGGACATCAAACCAAGGATCCTGCTTCTTGACGTGTCTTATTTGAATAAACCTGAATGAGATTTCACATTCAGTCACCTCCAACACTCTTAAGTATGGATACGACACCAACCTCCCCTGTTCTTTTTTTCAGGCTGACATAGTGATCCAGGTCTGTCACGCTCCCTGTGCTCTGACGAAGGTTAACCTCGCTCGCTCTGCAAATGAGAATTTGACTGACAGTGTGGCGTAGAAAAGTGATGGTGAATGCGGATGGCTGGTGTTTCCCAGTTTTTCTCTCTATAGTCTGTTCTTCTGCTCCAGCATCTTCAAAAGGAAGAGGAAGCGAGCAGCATAAAAGATTGCTCGCTGTACTTTTTCATTAGACTTTCCTTTTGTTACTGGATACATAAATCGGCAGTGGCACAATGCAATATGTATGGTGCTACTCCACCTGCGGACGCGAGGTAATGGCTGCCATGTCGCAGGAGTCAGGGATGATAAGTGAACCACGGTGAATGTTAATGATAGTGATCATTCTGGCCTGCTCCACCTCTCCATCTTCTCTCTCAGGCCCCGTGTGTCACCACCCGTGCGGCAGGGTTCAAGGGAGTAAAATGAAAACAAACGTTCAAGGTAAAGAGAGGAAGGAGCATAGGAAGAGTGTGACATGCATGAATAAGAAACAGAGAAAGTAACAAAATCAACAGTTAAAAAAAAATGAGTTTCACCCTGATACTGTATAAAACAATAGTGAAAACAAGAGTTCATATGCTTTCACGATTTTGCAGGAATGGTTTCTTACATTTTATTACATTAAAGGAAACTTTCTGCTGGTTTTTGCGTACATTTATTTGACTCTAAAAGTAATGTCAAATGTGTTTGTGGGGTGGCACAAAACACTTTTTTTTTCTCTTGTATGTCCCATTTTAACAAATTAAAAGATACCAGATCCTCTTTGAAAAATGTATACATACTTTCATGGACTGTCTTTGCCAGTTGGATTATGTTTATAAAGCCAGTTAAAACATTCATGAACATTCAACCTCAGCATTGTTACTTTGTCTCCGCATGTTTGAGTGATACACTGCACAATATGTTCTCAAACACAGATGAACAACAACATGGTTAATTGCATTGCAAGACACTTGTCTTCTTCTTCTTTTTTGATTAAGCACAGAAGCGGAAGTTGAGAACAGGTGGATACAGACAGATGTTGTAATTTACATTGAGAAACATGCCTGGGGTTCATATCTGGCCATTGTTGTAAATGGCTCTGACAACCTGCACACATGCTGTGCTTGCCACCAGTTCCAGACACACTAATGAAAGCTGACAATATTTGGACAAATGAAATGGGCTTATTTTCAACTTAAGTATGCATGGATTTCATGAAAATCTTTAGCTACTTCCTGGCCTACATTTCATTAAGTAGCCATTTGTGATTATAAATGTAAAACAAAGTATGTAAACTGTATCAGAATTTCTGTGAATGTTGTTTTGCTTAAACTACAACAATTATGTGAGTAAAGGTGAATTATTAGAAGTCAGTCAAATGCCTATCCTTCACAATGAATTGTAATGGCTATGTGAATGTTATTATCCGAATCGATTGCTTTTATAAAAAAGTATATGCTTTAAAAGGTGTCAGATCCAACTACTGGCATTCCAGTAAAGCAGTTACAAAGTACAGGAAGTCCCTTTGGGTTCAGTGGAGTTACGATTGAACCCGAAGTTTAATTTTGTACAATTTTGACTTGTTCAATGTTATACAAGTTTGTCTCAATGACCCAACTGTTTTCTCCATTTATGAATCTCTCACACCTTTTTTTCCCTCCAAAATGAATGCATGAATAAATTTCCTTGGCCAATCACAGCGTCTATAACCTTCAATGTCGCGGTTTCTCTCACAAGAGCTTGAAATACACATCTTGAAATTTGTTTGGAGAGACCTTTTTGATGCAGTATAACTACCTTGTGAGTTGTTGCTGTGTTGAATCTTTTTGACGTGACAATTATGACCTGATTGTTTACAATCGCTTGCCACAGTTGTTTACATGTGGCACATTAATCATGGGCTACAACCCCGCGGGAAAGTAAGAACAAACCAAAATGTGTTCACTCTTGAAATGCAGAAATGGAAATCATAATAATTATTTTTGTCATTCCCATCTGAAGCTTAGGAGCTCTTTTCAGATGTTCATCAACCAGTCAACATTGGATAAGATTTACAAATGACCCAGAGTGGCAGAATGCCTTCAAAACCTGCCTACATTGTTGTCACAGAATTACCTAGCATCGCCGAAGATGCAGATTAGATACGCCGAGGACACTGCGGGTGCTTTCAACCAGCAGTTTCCTTATTAGTCAGGTGTCACTCAACCCTGTTCACACTTGCCTTTGATTTGCTCTGACACAAAAGTGCATTATAGCATCTCAGGAGCCTCTACACACATCAACAAACAATTGCATATTCATACACACACGCACATACACGCGCGCACACACGCATAAAGACTCATCCTCCGCACCATAACTCCAAACTTCAATTCCACCCAGAGCTGGACCCACACACACACAGCATCCTCTATTAGCCCCTCTTCTCCTTTCTAACTTTGCCAAAGTCTTTTGAAGTAGCCAAAATGCGGTCATGCCTGCTTAGCACACTGGAATGATTGTGCCAGAGAGGAAAATAAGACACAGATGTATACAAACACAGGGTGGTGCCAGTTGTAAGACAGTTAACAGCTTCATCTCCACCTTCTCTCCCCTTCGGCCGGGGACAGGTGGGGTATAATTAGGTTCCTCTCTCCACAGTTCAAAGTCAAGCCTTTACCAGTTGTGACAACCGAAAGGAGGCTACATCCCAATGTACTCAGGGCTATCATGCAATCGCTCTTTCTCTAGGAACTCTATGAAATGAAAATACGGTAAGTGGGTCCCAGCCGGTGCCGCCGGGCACATCTTGCCAACATCGGCAACTAACAGTTTGAGTTGGCATGGGTGAGTGGTAAGGGCCAAGTTTTCCCCAAAACTCTTATACTCTCACTTGCAGCAGCCTCGTTGAAGGAGGTGGAGTCCTGGGACAGAGCTTGAGCTGTCAGTCCAGACGTTCTTCACCGGCTGGGTTTTCATTTATCAATTAACTGGAGGAGAGCAAGAGTGGGCTTTAGGAAAAAACTTTATTTCAATCAAATCAGTCAATGAAACGAGGGGATTTACCTAAGATTCTTATGACTTGAGAAATAGAGAAACCAGAATCCATGATGTGCTTGATAGTTTCAGCAGAAAACAAGATGATCACAGTGGCAAATTTCCCCAATCCAGTACACTTTTTCAATACAAAAGTAAAAGAAAAAAGTTGGCCTACAGGTGGCCACCTCCAGTTCATTTTTTAACCATTATCTCAATTTGAAATCCTAAACTTACTGCCTGAGGTGCTGGGACAACTATTGGGAATCACATAAATGATGCAAAGTCTTGTGCTCAAAATACTCAATGTAATTGAGTCCTACAATACTTTTGCTATTAGGAAAAGAAAAAAAAATCTTGATCCAGCCTGTTCAATTGATACTAAAATAATAAATGGTTAGTTTTTTCAAATGTGATTTTTTCCACTCATTTTAGAGTAATAATGTTACATATAGATTTTTTTTCTTCTTTCGTTTAATGTATCATTTATTGTGCAAACATTTTGTAGCTATAAAGGCTTCATCTCTTCTGGGAAGGCAAACCACTAAATTGTGCTGTGTTTATGCAAATTTGACCATTCTATTCTGTCAAATTGAAATCAGGAATCTGTGAGGTCTGCCAAGTTATGTTACCCCAAAGAACTCATCCATGTTTGTATGGATTGCTCAGTAGTGTTTTGAGCATGGAATTATATACATATCTTTCTATGTTGAAGCATTCAGAGTTACTTTAACTTCATCTTGTGAGCCAACCCCCTTAATCAAAAACAGATGGCTTGTCCCTAGTGAGCATCATGGAAACTGCATAAGTGATAGCTATTAATACTCTTAATAGTATTTACTGTTTTACTGGAAAAATAGTAAAGTATTGTGAAGTGTGAAAAAATGGAGCAGGATTGTTGACAGATTACAAATCACTGTAAAAGAGAGTAGGGCAAAACATTAAAAACACTATGCTTTATTCAAAATGTGGTTTAAATTATCTTATATATCTTATTCTCATTAAGCTATTAAGAAATATTTTGTGAAATGGTATGAGTTCTAATTACAGTCAATTGTGTCTCCTGTCAAATGTTTGAACTTAAAAAAGTGTTTTAAAGTTTTAAAAGGTTTAGGTACTAAACTGTCTTCTGTATTTTGAAATGATTTAATTATATTTTGTGTGAGTGGCATGGATAAGTGTGTGCATGGAGCAGCTAGGAGTCTTATTAAGCTACATTTGCTTGACTTTGAGTGATTTGAGTTTTCAGCAGCTTCACAGACGTGCTGGAATAAAACACATTAACTGATCAAAATCTACCTGACAGTGTTCATCTGCAGTTATCTGCTCTACTCACACACCTGCCTTTGTCACTGTGTGGAGTCTCCTGTGAAAACAAAGGGTAGATTACGAAAAGCAGGAATAGAGATGGACTTATTAGGCTGCCTATAGAGAATGTTGAAACTGAATCCCATTTCCAAATTGAAGATATTGACTGACAAGAAAAGACTACTGGCCATATGATGAAGATTCAAGTGAATAAAAAGAAAACTAGAATTGTTTTTTTTTTTTTATTTCCCTATGGGTCTACAGAGTTTCTTCAACTAATATTGGGCCAGGGTAGCAGGGGTGGTCCATTTCATGTTTTTGAATTGTAAGAGAAACCTGCCTGGTTCACCCTGAGGGAAAGCGCTAAAACACAGGTAGAACATGGTTTCACCTGGAAACCTACCACTGAGAACCAATGCTGCAAATCACCCTCCCAATCCTTTTCTATATTCAAAGAGTAATGTGAACTTCAAAGCTTTCTCAATTCGCATGCAGGTCAATCACATAAAACTTCGAACTCAGAAAGAAGTTCATCTGAAAACTGGGCTTGCGAATTAAAATAAATACATTGAATATTTGAGAAGCCCGTCAGAAAGCAGGCAGGAACCATATATACTTTAATGATCAGGATATCCAGCTGTACTGCCGATGAAGATCAAAGGAAAATGAAACAAGTCTTGTGGTTCTGCCTGATTAGAGCGAAAACCCCATTCTGTGCATGTTTGGGCATGGTCCTGCTGACAAACGGGCCCGATGTAAGCCAGGTTGAAATAGTTAAGTGCATTTCCATTTGATTTCTATTCATTTACACAATAGTAGTGTTCAACGTGTTTCAGTTAATCACAGTAAGATAAAATAAAAATATATTAGCAGTGTAACAGAAAGGCTGGCAGATTTTAATTAATGTATATTTAAAGGAAACGGGAAAGACAGATGGCATTATGGGAATGAACTGTACACAGAATAAAAATTGTGCCTAGAGTTGTGTTTCAAGATGTAATTCAAGTCTCTTCTGGTCAGAAGTGGTTTTCATGGAATAGTTGCAGTCATGACTCCCATGTGAGATCAATGCCAAGTAAACATGGAGACATTGGGGTGCCAAAAAATCACAGTAGGTGCTCTGGATTCATAAGTAAAAGTGTTCAAATTTTGGCTTTAGCAGACCGTAGTTCATAGGACACGGGCGGTGCAATAATGAGCATCTGCAGGCAACAGTGAAGCATGGTGGAAGCTCTTTGAACATTTGGGGCTGCATTTCTGCAAATAAAGTTGGAGATTTGATAAGGGTTAATGGTATTTTTAATGCTGAGAAAAACAGGTAAATAATCATCCATTAAGAAATACCATCATAGGAGTAAAAAATAACCAGAATTTCTTCTTCAGCAGGACAACGACCCCAAACATACATCCAAAGTTATTAAGAACTATCTTGCTTTGAAGCCACCTTGTTCTTTGCCTTTTGTTTATTTATAAGATTTGTACATAACTGATTTCAGAAATAAACAATCAGAACAGGAGTCTTTTTATTCAGTCTTCAACTAGAATATATTATTCATATCTAACACAATGATATGAAGAGTAATCTCTCAGGTGAATTTCAAAGAAGCATGGTTAAAAAAAAAAAAAAATAGAAGGATCGCAAGACCAGACTGCAAAAAAGACAGTAGAAGAAAACAAAGCAAAAATGAAGACCAAAAATTATGACATTTTTTAAATTAAATAGTAATGAATTAAAATGTGACAAAATTTGCAATCATCATTAATTCTACAAACCTCAAATCATTGCCATCTAGTGATGAAAAAAGAGATAACGCTTATAAGTACAATACCTGTGATATGTCTTGTATTTTTCAATGTTCTTGAAAAAAAAAGCACAATAACACAAAAGTGCTTGGAACCGTGTAAGAGGTGTAGGAGTGGCTCGCTTGTTTTTTATACAAATTACACATTGTTTTGAGCTTGCCTTTGGTTTTTTGGGGATTAATGAATTTTTATTTGGTCTCAACACTTTGGATTTTTGTTAGAAAACAAATTTCAAGGGTTTTTAAGGTAAGACTCCACATTGTAATGCATCTCATTATAATCAAAATCTCAAAATACCTTTTATAATTTAAACAAAGAGTACATAATATAAATCAAGCAAGTTTCGCTAAAGATATGTCCTGTTCATTCCTTGATCTTTGTAATGCAATACAATTAAAGGGCAAAAGGGGCGAAGCAACTTCCATTTATCTTTGTATATTTGGCACCAGTTCATCAGGAAGTGATGATTTTGTTCTCTTGGACTCGTTGGATGGAAGCGGTGCTTTATTTGCAATTATTTTATGTGATATTCCAGTTTTGTACATACATTTATTTCATTAAACTTCTTTGAACTTCTGTGTTGAACTTTAAAACTTTGTTGAAATATGTGGAACTTCTTTGCCTCCACATCTCACAGCCATGGGACAGTGGGCAGTCTGGACATAAAGCATTCGTTGATCATTGTAATGTAATACAAATGTGATTTGTTTGATAGTTTTATATTTACAGAATTTAAGCATTTACGTCAAAAGCTGCAGCATCACACTTAGCAAGTTTCTATAAGAATCCAGATTTCAGTACAGTACTTTGCGACCTACGGCACCCAGATTCCTTCAGGCTTGTATCATCAGTGCATGCCACAGTAAAAGGTTCAATAACACAGCACTTTGACCTAAAAATGGAAGAATTAAATGACATAAGTAGAATAATTACTTGCTTGACAGTTTAATAGTGAGAACACAGGAGCTTTCATGGCAGGACCAGAGTATGATCTCAAAGAGAACTGCTGTTTTCATTCCATCCCCCAAAGCTGCCACTTTGGACTCAATAAGTGAGAAGTTCAAGAAAGTGTTCTGGTAACACTTTTGTGTATTGATCAGAATTAGAATTCTATTTATGACTAATAACAACAGGGAATTCTATGCCTTTGGTGAGCATCCTTACAGAGCTATGATGGATCCATATTGTGGCATTTGTAAAGCATTTAAAATTAATATTTGAGCCCTCTATACTAGAATTACACCATTAATAACTTTCTAAATGCAATTTAGAACAAAACATGTTGTTTTCGCCACGCCACCTGCTGACCAACTGGTCTTAAATTAATTTAAATGCCAATACATTCATATATGTTATTCTTTAGGAATCCAAATACAACTTTTGACTCCTGGCATCCGAAAACACACTTTTTTCCACCATTATTCTTAAATGCAGGTCTACTGCTCTTGAATGTCAGAATGTCTGCTCTTCATTGGAAAAGAGCTGTAGCAGTGATTAATCTGATTGGTCAGTGGGCGATGAAAAGAGTTATGGGTGATGCTATGATCATTTCCAAAAAGGAATAATAATTTACACAAATGTGTTCTGAATAAAACTTGAGGCATGTTTTTGATGAGGGAACAACACTAAAAGATGCTACGAATGTCAGAAAAGTCATAATATGACACCTTTAGAGATAATGTAACCATGTTTCTCATAATATACTGTTAAATAAACCTAATGTTAAGTTTCATATTTAAATAATTTCCACTAACATCTTAACCTTGAGTCATGAAAACCAAAATATTTGCCATTTTCTACATTTTATTTATAATTGTAACCAAAAGTTACAAAATGAATGCTGAAAATAAAACATTTATTTCCTTTGAAGCCTTTCATTGCAGCAGGGTCATCTGTTTTTTGAGCAAAAAGATTGAAATGCAAACAAAATCATGTCTTCTGATATTCACAAAAGTTGTTTAATCTGAACCAATTTCATCAAGCTAAAAAGTATGCAGCTTCTATGATGGTGAAAAAGCTTTGATGTTCATTTTGTTAATCTGGGCTGATGTTTGACTTCAAAGTTAACCTAGAAACTTTTTAAATGCCTTTTTGTAAAGGCCACTTTGCTTTGCAAATTACCCAGAGTGTTCCTTAACAAGAGTCCATTTTGAATATTTTTTCATCAGCAAAAAAAAGAGTCTGTCCATGCTGTCAAATCTCTCTTCCTTTTAACACTGCACTACACACACGCAAAGCCTCTCCAGCCTTTCAAGCTATCTCTAATTGCATTGCTTTTAGCGCAGTAAATCTCTCTGTGTCTCTGCTGCACTGAACACACTGCCCGTGCGATGCATGCTTTACACTTTCCAAAACTTCCTGCCTTCAGAAATTATCCCTGGAAGGACATGATTAATGCTCTATTAATTAATCTCTAATGCATGCTAATTGTTTAATTGGCCACTTGATCTATTTAAGATCATTTATAAACCAAATGAGTTGATTTACATTGTGTATTGATTGAATCTGACAATGAATCATTTGCCCTGCTACCTGATTTGCAATTTGTCCAATTACATCAGGAAACGGACGCATGATTAGTGACAGGGAGACTTTCAGAACTAGTCAAGAGATCCAGAGAGTGCACTTATTTATACCAAACCAAGCAGGTAATCTATTAATATTAATGCACAACTCTACTTTTCACAAGATGTGGCTTAGACCTAATCTTTGAGTATTTGCCATTATAAATCAGAATGTGCTCTGAATTTTGGGCTTAAAAGAGAGCTTACCTTTCAAAATCTTCAAAGAAGTGAGAACCAAGCTTCGAGAGGTTTAGCTTCAGAGTAACATCAACAGAACACATCAGCTCGAGGTGTGTCTCATGTGTCCTCTTTATGGTGATCTCTTTCACATTAGTAGACATTAAAATATTTATTCGGCATTATGCAAAGAGTTCCCACTTATTTTTAATAATTTCAGCAAATTTAGGAACCATCACATTGTCAGTAACACAGGAGAGAGTGAAAGAGAGGCTTGCACTTGTGTTAAATCTTGATTTAGAAGTAACCTAAACATTGACAAACCCTAGTTTTTAAGAATTTGTATTACATTTTTTAGTTGTTTTACTTAAAACATGGTAAACTTAAGTGTACTGACGTATCGTTTGCAAAGGGAATTCATTTTAAATTGTGATAAAACACAATTGTGATTGTCTTTCAGTTTAATTTTACAGAACCCAAATCGGTGGCATCAGTTGCATCTAGTGGTGAAAAGAAAGGATTTCTTTGAAGTACAAGACCTGGGATATGGCTTGTGTTTTTCCAAATTCTGGCACAATGGAACAAAAAGTGCTTGGAACAGTTCATAAGGTTTAGGAGAGGTTTTTTTTTTTTTGCAATTGTTTTGACATTTTTTATTTAGGGGATTTATAAAAAAAAATTGTCTATATTTTTGATTTCTGTTACAAAATAAAAACTTGTACATGTAAGAAATTGTAGTGTTACAATTTCAGGGAATATGTGACGTATTTTCACAAGTCCAAGTCCTTTTCCCCACTTTAAAAATGAGTTATTAAATGTTCATTTAATATGATCCGAAGTCAAACATATGAGTTTGTGAAGTTGAGACCTGGCTCACTTGCTGAGCACAGGCATTTACTCACATCTCCTTTCTTCCTTTCGTTTTAGTGCTAGAAGGGCTCTTGCACTCACTCCGTCCAGTTCTCCCTGACACTCTATTTTCAATTTAGATAGATTTATAGCTGTTTTGTTAAACCCCGCCAACATAAAACCTGGTCATTAACTGTATCATTGAATCTAGTGAATACACATAGTCCACCTATCAGATTAATAATGTAAAGAAAATTAAAGAATTAAAGAAATTTAAAGTCTGGCTGGAACCTATTGGTGCTGTTCACTGTATCTCTGACAGAATGTCTGGATGAAGGGTTCTCAGGCATTGGTGGTGAGAAGAGAAGCTGGTCTGTAGTACTTCCTGTGGCCTTTAAGAGAGCAGAAAGAAAGCAGGATGGTGATGAATAGTGCTAGGTAGTGCCAGCAGTGAGGACCGCAGGAGAAGTTCATTCAAGCCTGCTGCCTGTCTGATTTATAGCTCAGAGAGGGCACTCTGTATACCTCACCATTTGCCAACTTGACCTCCTGCTGTTCTTCTTCACTCCAACGTCGATGCAGAAAAGGTTAGAGGGCATTGAAATGACACAAGCAATGTGCACATCTGGCTAAGTGAAGGAGTTCTTAACTCCGAAGGGAAAGACAACAGCAGTGCAACTGAAAAAATAGAGTATGGGACTTTCACCAACATATCCTTTACTAAATTCTTTTTTAGAAGATGCAAGATTATAGATTTTTCAAAATGTCTGCTTCTGGATGTAATTCCCAAATCTATGATTTTTTTTAGATCAGTTGATTGCTAGGGCAAATTGTTAGCTTGCTATGATACATTTGGTGAAATAATATGAATAAAATAAACAACCCTTGGAAGTACAAAACCTGTGATATGGCTTATATTTTTCAAAGTTATGGTACAAAAAAGTACACTGGCCCAAAAAGTGCTTGGAACTTTATATGAGGTTTAGGAGAGGTTTGTCTGTTTTTTTTTTTTAAATACAATTTTCACATTGTTTTGACCTTGTCTTACACGATATCCACTGGAGATAGGCACCAGCGGATCTCTGTGACCCCGAAAGCTTATTAGAAGTATGAATACATCAATTTTTTCTTTTTTTTTGCAGTAAAAAAATTAATACTAATAATAATTTACTGATTGTACAATTTCAGGACAGTTGTGGAATTTTTGTGCAATGTAATGAAAAAAAAATTGGAAAAAAAAACAAAAGAAACTGGAGTACTAAAAATAAATCACAAAAACACGGCAAGGTAATTTATAAAATGCTCAAAAAGGCCTCAGACTTCTAAGAGTCAAATTATTGGTATTTGTAAAGAGGGAGCTGAAAGTTTGAGCTGTCAAAGATCAGCCTCAAAAAGTTGATGACTTGAAGAGGATTCACAACTGGTTATTCCACCAGGATTTAAATTCAGTTCAGAATCTGCAATACATGTCTGCAATATTTACGCTATCTAATTAAAATGTAATAAATAAATTTTGGCACACTTCAAGTTTTGTACTTTTTCTTACTACGTCGAGTGAGTTGGTGACAGACAGAAAGACGGACAGATGGTGTGTTATTGTTCTAAACAAAAGCTGCTGACGTTTGAAGAGCCTTGTCGCAATAATCTGAATAAGCGAGGGCAGAGTGTGTGGCAAACGTTAGTGCGACTGAGCCGTGTGATTACTGCACCCGTGATTCTAATTACCAGCTGCCAAAGAGCTCGGCCACCTCACCTGCTTTCCTCAAACACTCCTCTGCTTTGATGAGCTTCAAAATATTATTTTTGCAGTGAAGAAAAAAAACAAGGTGCGCACGGGGATGACCGGTGGGGTAATTATCACGTTTGTGCTGTCAGTGGAGCTGATTAGCCTCACTCATAAAAACATGACCCTCAGGCCCAACAAAAACAAGGCCACCCGTATTTCTAACAGGGAAAGAGAGAAAACACCTGAGCAGACTATTACTGTGTCACAACACTCACAGACGCACTTAAATGCTTCCACGTGGAGCTCAAATCAGCATTTTATAAGCCCTCGTTAAAACTCAGCAGGAGAATTCAGCCTGGGTTTGCTTAAATTTAGTATTAAAACACTTTCTAGGTTTGTTCTTTTTAGATATATGGGTAAGATTTGAAGCAGGCATGCTTTATTCTTCTTAACTGATGTTAAAACCATTTTGAGATCTAACTCTAGCGTTAGATCGTATTCAATGGTAAGTGGAGTTTAGGGAAAAGAAGTGTGAGCTATAGCTGAGACAAGGGGAGGGAGGGGGGTGGCATGAAATTGTGATTTTGTTGGCACCTGAGTGACACAAACAAACAGTTGAGGCTTGAACAGTTCCGTGTGTTGACTCTGACAGGTAACATGTCACCCAATCGAAGGCGAGCCTCTAATTAAGAGCCTCTCAAACACATTCATGCACACTTGCACAAATACACACAATTAGGCCTCAAACACACACACACACACACACACACACACTATTTTGCACATAAACTTGCGCTGTTAGTTGTTTTCTACTTTCAGTCACACAAGCAAACACACAAAAAATATTAATTGAGTATAAATTATTAAAGTTTCTTCTTTTTTGCTGTGCTATGTAACAAAAAAATTCTAAGTTTTTGTTAGTGTTTTAAATATTTTAATGGGTGGCTTTGTGCTTTACTTAACTTTTTATAGTTGTTTCTTCATTTACTTTGGGGTGATTGTATAACACATTTCGGGAGAAGTAATCAGGGGTGTCATCTTTTTGCCAATTAACTCATACTAGCACTTAAAGGGCCAAGCACTTAAAATCATGAGATGATTTGAAAAAAAATTTGAAAAAATGGGCATGTACAGCTGTGCAGGGTTGGTTGGGGTGTGGGTGTGGCTTGGTGAAAGAACGAAAGATAAGTGTTTCATAACAGCTGATAAAACACACACATCTGCACTGAAGTGGGATAGAAGTCCTCCCCAATTGGAACCACATCGCCAGATAAACACAAACTGTGTTGATTTGCAATGTCCAGGTTCACCATTCTCAGTTTTGTAACTTCCTTGAGGAAAATGCTCACAACAAATCAGAAATTTGATGTGTTGGTTGTTGGTGGCCAACCAAATGCTCGAATCCAGAGTTTAGCACTGACTTCATCACAGTGAAAGCCATGTATCACCTTTGCACCACGGAAACAAACACCTGCGAACCATGCAAACTACTGAAAAACTAACTACTGCGAGATCTTGCAACTTAGAAAATAAAATAATTAATACACTGTGTCTTCTCATAGGATAAAAGAGGTCAGATCAAAATTGAAGCGGTATATGATTCAAAAACACAAACAAAAGATAGAAATAATCCAGTTTTACCCACAATTACATTTAACAAACAATAAAATTATCCTAAATAATGTTAAACGCATGTAAACCTCTGAGAAACATCATGTTTACACTGGGGATATAACACGAAATTGATCTGGGTCGGACAGCTTGCCTTTTACATTCGTGCTCAAGTTTCTCTATGCTCACAAAAGAAGCATAAAAGAGAATTTCTACACTAGCCTTTTGCATTGACTAAAAGCTCCTGTGAAAAAAAAGCAAAAGAATTGACCCTGAAACTTGAAAAAAAAACACAAATAATCACCTAATTTAAAATAATGCATAAAGTGATTTTCTACCTATGAACTTACGGAGACCCAATCTTATTAAATCATTTTAAAATAATAAAATCAATAGCAGTAAACTGTTTTGAGAGGATTTTAAGGCCCCCAGGATGATATAAGCATTTGAAACTCTATTAATTTCATCGGTACATGGCGTCATATTTAGATTTAATAGAAAGTTTCTAATGAAGCAGGATTGGAACGAGGATCCTCTACTCCATTACTGCTTGATAGATGGTAGAGAAAGGTTAGCAGACACTCATTAGCACTCTCTTAAATTACCAATGCACTAGTCACCCTTTTTATACTCTCTCTCTCTCTCTCTCTCTCTCTTCCCACATCATTTTACTCTGCTGAAATAAATATGATCCTAAGAGATGAGATAGTGTGTTATAGAACTTTGACATTCAAATACAGAAGATGAATTAGCATTTGCAGTCACAAATGGCTTACAACCAAACTAAAAAAAAGGAAGCATGCAGATTTTTACAGAACGGTTAGAAATAATAGTATTTAAAACGGTCGTGATTAGAGAAGCCAAAACATATTCATTCTTTTGACATGAGCTAAGAGAACAAATGTTTCATTTTTAAATGTTTTAAGGCATTTTCAGGGGAAAAAAGCATTTAAGGGGTTTACTTAGTGAGTTGGGTCCCTTGTCTCCGTGATGACCTCCATCACTCTGCACTACAAGGTTTTCCGTACACTTGTTGAACAATGGATACATTGAATGGCGCTGTAGAATCCAGACTGATAAGTTTTCCTCTAAAGCTTCTTTACGCTCATTTCAGAGTATCTATTGGTTGCCCATCTGCTCATCAGTTTTCTAACTCCTGATACCAATACGGAAGATGTAAATGCAGGTTCCAAAGGTTCCAAATATTAACAGAATCTAATGGTTCCATCTCAGAGCGCAGTAAATCTCTTCTTTCACTCATTCACTGTTCCCTCTTGGTGAAATTCTCTTCCAATCACAATCAGAAAAACAGAGACTCTCATTATTTTTAAAAATACTAAAAACTTTTTTACAATACACTTGCATTCTTAATAAATAAACAAATTAAAACCCTAATAATTGCACTTTATTAATTCCAGAACCTCTTCTTTTAGCACTTCTGATGGTTAACTGAAAATTTGCTACAAAATGCTAGTAGTGTTAGATTTTCTCAATCTGTAAGTCACCATGGATCGAAAAATCGTAAAAAGATTGTAAGTAGGTGCAAGAATGAGTGCAGGGATTTGATTATTTTGTGATCATAAGGGTTTGATCGTCAAGTGTTTGATGTGTTAAAAATATATATACCGGTATTTTTAATATGATAAAAATAGCATTCCAACAATGCTTTCAGTGCTTTCATCTGTAAAATAGATGTTTAATTAAACTTAGATTTTTTTGGGCAGCTATCATTCTATTTATGTTCTGTATGTACTTTCACTATCTTAAATCTCTGTAAATCACTTTGAAATAGAAATGTGCAATGTGTTATAAAGCGTGCAATATGAATAAACATGTCCGCACAGTTTCTGAAAGGGATGTTTTAGGCTATTCTAAAAGGCTAAATTGTTGGCCAATCAGAGAGAAGTTCCTCATTCCAAACTGCATAGCAACTGGGAATTGATTGTTAAATATATAATTACTCTTTTGTAGAAAGAAAACACAGATACCATAGTTTTTTATGATGCCAACTCTGGGGCATAATGTAGTCACATGGATACAAATAACGAAGGGTATGTGAAACGTATCTAAATGTGACTTTGCATTTTGTGTTGATTGTGCATTTGGTCTAATCCAGGTGGGCATTCATCTATGAGTATGTAAATGTTCTAGTATGTTTGATGGGATATTATCATAATGGCCCCTGTAGGAAAGTCTGCATCTCCATCATCTCACGTGCCACACAGATGATGGAGACCCTGCTGAACTAATATACATATTAAAATAGATGTACATATAAATTATATGGGGGTGTTTTATATTCGGATGAATGATGATGCACAGCTAATGCAAAATGAAGTTATGACTGAAAGGCAGATGTTGGGCTGGAATATCACACATGCATGTTGCATGGGGATGGGAGAAAAAAAAAACATAAATTATAAGCTATCCACACATTTAAAGCCCGAGACGTGGTCATGTGGGGAGAATGTTTTGTAGTGCACTTTCTTTTGAAAAATGTGAAGCCTGTTCAGAATGAATGATTTTCTTTCAATAATGAGAATATTTTTTCAAAGAAAAAGTTACCCGGTTAATCTATCAGAAAAATAGAACATAAGGACACCTCAAGCTAACCCAATGCAATGACTTTCTAGGAGTTATTCACCTTTTTATCTCTTCTTAACTAACGTTTATGTTTTTGTATGTAGACAAAATGGTCTCAATATCATTTGAGTGTGTACAATTAGAGTCATAAATGCACTTCAAATATACCAATGTGCCAAAATTAATGTCATACATTCAAAACACAATTCATACATTTTCAAAGTCTGCATTAATCTGCATTTTTGAACTGATAACAACTTGATCAAGCCATCCAAATGAGCAAGTAGGTACCATATACTGGAATTTCTATATGTTCAATTAAAGGCCTGTGGTGGATGTGCATGGTATTATCTGTGTTAGAATCAGATGATAGGACCTTTTTCCCTCAGTAGGTAAAGTAGGTACCTACTGATTAACATAAAGGGGGTTGATCATGACTTATGATGGCCATAGAATGGCATAATGGTATCTCAAGCAGCTGCCTTGTTTCCCTGACGCTCTGCAAAAATCCATTATCTGCAGATCATTACAGCTCTAATTATTAGTGACACCGGCGAAGACCCATCACTCAGTTCACAAGATATTGGCAGATGAACAGTAAAATGCCGTTCAGGGAGATCAAATCTAGCTGAGCACAGAAATGACAGAGCTTTTTTTTCCTTGGGCATCAGCAGAGCATCCAAATATTTTTCAAACAAAAACATCAAACTTTTTAGAGTGGGGTTTAGATTTGTAGCTGCATTTGCTAAATAGGGTTCTACCTCAATTTTCAGTCAATTTTGTTGATAAAACGCACAAGCTCTGGCATACTCTGATTACTTTATAATTGTCCAACTTATGTTTTGGTTTTATTATATATTTGACAACAGCATTCAGTGTTTTTGAATACAAGAATGATATAGTTTGTATTTACTAGCAGCTTGAGCAGTTACAAAAACATAGCTGCTAATTTTATAGCTGTGACAAACTCTGGAGAGTTCAATTTATTTTAAATGTATTAACCTATAGAAAAAGTAATGGTGCATGATGAAAGCAATGGAAAAAAATTCCATGATTCAAGTATAATAAAGAAACTTATCCAAATGGGGAATGTAAGGGAAAAATGCTTTATAATAATTAATATTTTTTATGCATGCAGCATCGCCCCTTCTGAATGTGGTCATTTTTTTAATGCATTTGTTTATTCTTTCTTAATAATGCTGGCGTAACAAAATACTCTCCCCTCTGCCGCTGGCCCATAAATAATGATAAATCAAATGTTTCATCTCACTGGAATGCCAAATAAGCAAATAATGCAATTTTATCAATTAGGCTTTTGTCTTAATTGTTGACTTCACTTAGTGTGCGAGCAGCAGCAAAGCGGAGCGCTGTGCCATTTTTCAATTAAAAGGTCCAGATGTTTTCGGAAGCATCAGTAGGCACCGGCAGTTATGAGAAATGCTTCATCTGCATTGTAATAATCACTACAATATCAGCTCCAGGCAGCATTTACATACTCATGTTTTATTCCAGCCCTCTTTTCTAATGTAGCGCTTAATTATAGTCAGCATTCCACAATGGCAGGCCTCTGGAGCACCCACATTTATTTACTCTGTAATGTGTAGAGGCACCGGTCTCCTTCCCTGGAATGCAGTGCTACTTTTGCGGTGCTTCACATTCTAGCATGAGCAAATGAAGCTAATGATAAAAAGGTTCTAGAAGAAGAAGATCGATAAGTCACATTAAATTAAGTGAAGAAAAACAACGAAGAGGAAAGAAGAGGAAGAAGAACATCCATGCCTCACATTGCAGGTGGTGAAGAAGGACAATGGGGAAAAGAAGAAGATCCGTACCTTATATGGAAGGTAGTAAAGAACAATGAGAAGGAAAATAAGAAGAAGATCTGTACCTCACATTGAAAATAGTGATAAAGGACAATGAGGAGGAAAACAAGAAGAAGAATTAGATCTGTACCCCACTTTGAAGGTAGTGAAGAAGGACATTCATTCCTTCATTTTCCTGCCCTCTTATTCCCTTTCGGGGTCACGGGGTCTGTTGGTGCTGGTTGCTCCAGCTCACATCGGGCGAGAGGCCGGGTATATCCTGGACATGTCGCCAGTCCATTGCAATAAAGGACAAAGAGGAGGAAAAGAAGAGAAAGAGGAAGAAGTTTCATACTTCACATAGAAGGAAAAGAAGGAACATGAGGAGGAAAGGAAGAAGAAGAAGAGGAAAAAGAAGATCTGTACCCTAATATTGCAGATAGAAAAAAGGACAATGAGGAGGAAATGAGGAAGAAGAGGAAGAGAGAGAGAGAAGAGGATCCGTACCTCACATTGAAGAAAGTGAAGGACAATGAGGAGAAAAAGAAGAAGAAGAGGAAGAAAAAGATCTGTCCCCTAATTTTGAAGGTTGCAAAAAAGGACAATGAGGAAGAAGAGGAAGAGAGAGAAGAAGATCCGTACCTCACATTGAAGAAAGTGAAGAAATCCGTACCTCGCATCGACAGAAGTGAAGGACAATGAGGAGAAAAAGAAGAAGAAGAGGAAGAAGATGAAGAAGATCTGTACCCTAATATTGAAGGTAGCAAAAAAGGACAATGAGGAGGGAATGAGGAAGAAGAGGAAGAGAAAGAAGAAGATCCGTACCTTACATTGAAGGAGGAAGAAGAAGAGATCATCATTACATGGCAATTTTGTGAAAATGTAATTGAAGCTTGAATTAACTGAAATCATATACCATTAACATATTCTGGAACAAAGTAACTTCCCCTTTTCCATAATTTCTTTGTGGCATAAGCTGACTTCCTCCAGCTGTGATGTGGGAAGTAAAATCCTAGTTCCATCTCTCTTTTTGTTGTTGATTGGTTAGAAAATGTGAATGGGATGAAAATATCAGACATAAGAGGCATTCATGTTCAGCCACAGAGAGCCCGCTCGGTGTGCACATTCATGCTCGTGTATGAGAGAGAGAGTTGTAATCCACTTTCTGTTCTCAGTGCAGAAGGCAATCAAATGTGCTGCTCATGTGTAAAGACACTTATCTGCTCGGGGAGTATTTCAACATCATATTTCCACAGGAAGTGAGTATCAGGCTTGACAGGCGGTTGCCTCTGTACTCTCATACGTCTCTATAGACAGTACCTCAGAAGCAGACACAACAGAGAGCAAGAACAGAGTGAAAGGGAAGAAAGTATGACATTTTGTCAGAGAAAGGCCCTTAACAACAATCACATAAAAGTTATCGATATCCTCAGGAGTGTCAGCAGCATGCAGTCGTCACAGAGGTGATCTCATAGTGATAAAGATGGAAATTATAATCAGGCCCGCTCATCTTCGCCGTGTGTGGCACCCTACTTCTGGAGCTCGCTCAAGGCGCTTTTTATCATTTCTTTGTAAAACGATTTCTCTTCATCATTTTCAGAGCAGGTAATATACCCCTTGCTACTGCTTCAAGCTACACTGACTTAATGTGTTCTTAAATTCACAAACAAATAGCTCATTTTGTGATCGTTGCGGCTCGTGTCAGTCTTTTCAGCATCTTTCAGAGCCTGTTTAAACATGATATGGGAATGCACAAAATTATGTTAATCCCGTTTTATTTAGAGATTTGTTATTAATACATAGCATGGCGTTTTCGGATCGTTTGTCCATATGTTCGGGTCACACTACACGATGTACTCCATTGGGTTCAATTCAAATGCAATACCACTTCCGGCAGAGAGTTGAGCTTTGACCTACAAAATGCATAATGTGAAATTACTCAAGCAACCCGAGTTCAAACATTGGTGAGATTTAGATAACTCAATTTCATCCAGATGTACATTTTACACAAGTTCTTGCTTTAAATAAAGTAAGAACGTACTCTGTAACAAATCTGATTGGTTAAATTTTCAATTATATGTAAATAAATGCAGTAAACAAAGTGTTAGTGATTTATTTTCATCAACAAACACAAAACACAGTTTTGATGGAACTCGGCTGGTAGGCTCCTGCTTTCCCAGACATGGAGATCTTTCCTCCGTGAGAACATTCAATCACTTGCAGGATTCTTGTTTTTCTTGTTTTTATTATCTTTTGCTGTATGTTTGGGGTCATTGTCTTGCTGCAGAGTACATGTGGGGCCAATCATACAGTACAGAGAATGTCATTAATCCTGACCAAATAAATCTTCAGTGAACATCCACTAGGCTTCACTATTGCATTATTGTGCTCCTCCCAGTCCTTCAATAAACATATTCCAAATATTCCAAATTTTGTCTGATCAGTCCCGAGCACCTGCTGCCATTTTTTCTGCACCACAGATCCTCTGTTTTTGTGCATACATGAGTTATTTGGCCAGACACAGTAGGCGGATCCACCTTGGTGTTTCTGCGAGCTCTGAGCTAATTGCTCTGTTGGTAACTTGAGTACTGAGGAGATGACATAGGGGTCTGTTTATACATAGGATTTTAAAACAATAACCCCACCCCACCCCCTCACATACATAAACCACGTTTACTCTTGTTACAGTAGAATTGTCCTTATAGGCAAATACTAGAGTTGGAATAGTCTTTAATTTGGCCTGAAATCAAGAGTTGAAATAACTCTACTCAGAGTGTATTTATATAGAGTTAAACCGACTCTATATAGAGTTAAACCGACTCTGAAGAATAATTATTTAAATGAGTTTATTTTGCACATTTTTTCCAAATCTGTAAATGAAAATTCTATCTTTTAGTGGAGTACCTTTTGTTTTATGTTTCTTTAGGCTTGCTAATCCTAAATGCTCATCATCACTAATGATCAACAATTCCTAAACAGTCTCATTTTAACTCTGTTCGGAGTACAATTGGTCCCTCTCTGAATAGTTAGTTTTTATTTAGCATTTTCCTGCACAGATTTTGAAAATATTTAAGAAAATAGATAATTAATAAAAAATTCTTTCTCAGAGGCGGTTTGACTTTTACTGCGTACCAAGGCAAGTAAGGATCAAATGTGAGAGTTAACTTTATTTTTCTCGGGTAGGAGTGCTGGTGATGTCTTAGTTTGCAGAAGTATCAGCTTTTAGGTGAGATCCATGAACCAGTCAGTGAGTAAGTAAACAAAAGTCCAGATAGAGAGCATCACTGGAGTTGTTTCAATATTATTTTTAGAAGAGGAATACGTCCAGTGAATCAGACAATGGGTTGTTGAAAGTGATGAGAAAATAAAGTGTTAAGAATGAAGGTGATGACTGGAACTGCAGACAACTGGGAAAGAATAACTGGGAACTGATAAGCATGAATTTCTGTGTTCTACTCATGTATTCTAAAGACACTCGAGTTTAATCTCATTGTACAAACATTATGCATATCAGTCGAGTTGCAGTGGTGTAGTGGTTAGTGTGCTCGACATATACATAGCAGGTGCACAGGGCAACATGGGTCAACTCTACGTCATTTCCGGCCTCTCCCTTGTAAAAATATAAGACAAAGTGTTAAAAAAATCATTTTAAATAAATAATTAGTGACTGGCCAATGAATAACGAAGGTGTTCGCCTGCTATAAGAAGATATATATATATATATGTGCTTGAAGCATGGTGGGTTAATGTATGCATTTTAAAGCTGGTAATTGCAAACACAGGAATATTATTTGCAAGTAGTAAAAAAAAAAGTGTGTCAATTTCAATAGCAGTTAGATAAAACAAGCTCAGCTCGGCTTCCCACCAAGCAAGGGAGATGCTAATCAAATTCACAGCCTAAATTTTTTATAGCTTTAAAGGATTGTCAGGGCTAATGGCGCCTCCTCTGCTGAAAGTCTTCTGGCAGTAAATCAGTGCTTGCAGGCCTCTTCCCCAAAAACAATGACTAATACCGCACTCTGTCTCTCCAAACGCCGGACTGGTGTGAAAAATCTGGGCGAAGTGGCCCTCCTGACACTGATGCATCGCAGACGCAGCCACAACTGCATTCATCATGTCCAATGCCAAATTAATCTTGATAGGCTGGAAACCAAATTACATTAGTCCTGTTTCACACACTGCTCTCGCAAAGGGAGCTGAGCAAATGTTTGTGGTTAATTACTTGTTTTAAAACGCAAGACACAGGACGTGTGATGTATAGAATGGGAGATATGAACTTAAGAGGCCAAGATGTTAAAAATTAAACTTAGATAAACTTGAGCCCAGTGTTAGTGTGTGGCAAATATATTAACATTTTTCTAGAGGATCTGGGTAAAGCCGCCCTGAACCAGTGACACTTATGTCTCGTCTGTGTTGTTGGTTTAGGTTAAACAGCAACATAATGTAACAAACTTGACATAAGCTAGGGTTGTAGCTCTACCAGGCTTCCATGGCCAATTTGGATGGTTACCTTCCATGCTTCACCTCAGGATAACCTCCACTAGTTGCACTGTGTCTATTTCTTGGTCATGGCTTCTTTGACCTCACTAGCTGCGGTTTTGCCCTGGACTTCTAGATTTCCATCCTTACCTTGGCGTTCTAGAGCTTTTGTGTTTTGGCAACCTGCCTCCACATCTGCTCCTCCCTCTTTTAAGTACCTCCTACTTCCTAGCCTAACCTTACCTGGTTCAGGGAACCTAAGGCAAGTTGGGAACAATAGGGGCTTTTCCAAAAGAGTGGGGTACTGTCAGGGTTTGTTGCCATGACTCTTTTTATCGAGTTGCTCATTTTTATTTTCCTTGCATCAAGAGTTTATATTTTGTATCCTGCGGTTTATTCCTTGTTATTTCGATTATTACTTTGGATTTATGTGGAGCCTTCATTTAGAATTTATTAGTTTACAAATCTTGATGCTGCCTCGATTTTTAGATCGTTTTGGTGCCCTGTGGAAACTAGCATGGCATTTGACACAAGAGACAAAGGTTTGGGACCCATGGGTTTGACAATATGTTAATTACTCTGTGTATTAATGATGTAGAGTGATAGAATAGAACAGTGCAGTGAATGTGCACTAAATAGAATAGTACATTTATAAGAAAACTAAGACCCATGTCTAGTTGTCAATTTAGCTCTTCCACTTTCGCTTTACCAACCTCTTCTACTTTCCCCTTAAAAAGCAGTGGTGAAGAATTTGGCTTAAATATGCAAATCTAACATTCCTATGATGCCAGGATACATTTTCTGAATCGAAAAGTGAATGATTGAGCTTTAAAATATTTGCTTAGTGATTGTAGCCATTTATGACGTTATAGATGCGATTACATTAGAAAACAATGGTTCATTATTTGAAAATAACTATTAACAACAGATTACTTACCATTTGGGGTTTCTTTAAATACAATATAGTTAAAAGTTAATACTAATAAAAATGCTCATTAGTACCTAATGAACCCAGTGCAATAGTACACATGCAAAGAAATCAATAATGCACTTCTGATAAAATCCCAGACATTATTCTTACTTCCAGTGTCCTCCACATGACTTTTGTTTTATATATATATATATACATTTACAACAATTTTAAATGGGTATAATGTACAGGAAATTAGCATATATATGCAATTAGATCATAATCCTTGTTAAATCTCACAATGAGCAAGTTAAAAACACCCTAATTACAATAAACAATGCAGATGCTGGAAGTGACCACTCATTTTTATCTAGCTTATGTTAGCTATGTTTGTTTTTCAGGGAAAAGGGTTGGCGGTTTCTTCATCGTTAATGTTGTTTCTGAGAGGAAAATACTGAAGTTGGCTTGTTGATTTAAAAAAAAAAAAGTGAAAATTGATTTCTTTGGGAGTTTTTGCATGAGCTAACTATTCTTTCTTATCATCAGTAACCATCTCGTAAAAAAAAGTTGGGAAGTTTGCCAGCCTTTGCCAGGTGGCCATATTTTAAAATGCATCATTGTGTCACTGCTTTAATGTGCCATAATCTATTAAGCACATGGTAAACTAACAGGAATCTTTTTAAATGATGGCTTTTTATGGCTTTGTGCAGGTGATTAATTAAATTAAAAGTCAGCATTGCACAAATCATCCCTTTAATTAGTCACTGGAACGTCGCCGCAACATTTCACGGCACTAGCACGAGGCTGTGGGGGGTGCCAGTCAAAGTGCCACCTAGAGTGAATGTGCGTGTAGGGATGAGTGCGTATAGCTTTTCTCCGGGCCTGTGGTTGAGCCCGGCAACAATTCCAGGTGCTGGTGTCAGCTGGAAATCCACCCCAGCTGTTTATAAAAGATTGATTTCTCTATGCTCTTCTGCCTGCCTTGTTTTCTCAAACCATTTTCTCCATGAGTTTCCTTAATTGCTTGTCTTGTGAAATTGGCTAGTGTTAAATCAGATTATTACTTGTTTTATTTTCTCCAGGATTTTTCACAATTTGCCAAAACATTTAGAGATATAAACTATGGACAAATCGGAATCCAAACTAATTTAGTCCTCGGCTTCTTCGCACACAATAAGAACTATTCAATGGCTAAAGTTTGCACACAAACTTTGATGTTGGCGTGTAAAAGTGTAATTTAATAGTATTTTTAAATGTCACTAATGTCACAATGAGTTAAATAAAACCAACCTCATGTCTCTATAATAATATAGAACTGAGATTGCCAAATTGGTTGCTATGGTTAACAGTCTGGTTGCAATGGGGGAGTCAGTGACCATAATTTAATGTTCTCAATGTCACTGTGACTTACATACGCCAACACCCATGTCTCTTTCATTTTTCAAAGATGAGATAGAAATATCCAGAATTGGTTGCTACGGTAAACCATATGGTTGCTATGAAGGGGTCAGCGACATTAAACAAATGTTTCCTTTGTCAATATAAGTTCTATAACTAACCCCCATGTCTCTATCCTTTACCAAAGCTGAGACACATTTTCACAAATTTCGGTTGCTAGGGTAAACAGTTTGGTAGCTAAGGGGTTGTCAGTAAAGTGGTTCAGTGGTTTCCATAGTTTGACCCATTGCCAGGTCAATGGAAAATTTCCCAGCATTGATAGCAATTTCCCAGAATTCCTTTAGTGGTAGCAGTCTGAAAAGATAAAGCAACCCAAGTCACAGCCATTTGGATGTCTTGTCCATGTTTTTGTGGCTGTGGTTGAAAAGCCAACATAATAAGTACATTATGTACCTAAACAGCTGGCTTCAAATATAAAAAAATAAAAATAAGTTGTAAATTCATGACATTCACCTAGTTTTACATCCTTTATTGCATAATGCCACGATTTTCTGCTTTGAAATATTATTACACTGCGAGAAATGTCCCATAAGTCTCTGCTGTTTTGCAGATCATAGGAATTGTGTTATCAGGACTCTCCTTTTATTGAATTTACCCAGGTTCCTCTTTTCTGATTAGAGGAATCCATTTCTCTCTTCACTTGGATGGGTCTGCCCTCCATCATGGTTAATGTTAACTTCATGTACACACTGAAGAGGGACTGCTGGAATCATCATTCTCATTAATGAAGCTCAGACACCAGTCCCTGTGTTCTCCTCGATACCAAATCCTCCTTCATTTCAGAGTTGCTCTGCTATATTAAAGCTCATTACCATTTCTCTTTTAATAAGGCCTCTTTAAAGTCATTACCTGCAGTGGGGTTTAAAGAGTACTGCTATTAAAAGGTTACTTAGATGTGAATAATAGCCCAGCGATATACTCAAGTTAATTACTATTGGAAAATGGTTGAGGTTTAATTTAATGCTGACCTGTTCCATTGAAGAATATGTTACACTGACAAAAGTGACAAAAAAGAAAGAAAGGAAAAGGATTTACATCAATAACCCTTTCTATGTCAGATCGTTTTTAGTTTTAATCATATTCATTATCACAACAAAGAAAAGCAATTCTTCTCCCGAAAGCCAGGTGTTCGTATTCTTCTTCTCATTCAGGGTCGTATATATTCACAAAATTACGACACTTTTTATGACTGCACGCGATCTTCTGGTCGAATTACAGGACAACGTTTTACAAGCAAATATTTGAAGTAGTGCTTTATAAAGCCACAAGGAGTGAACTGGACTATCGCGCACATATCCAGTCCTGTGCAATCTAATTAATATTTGGTGTTATTACCCTTTGCCTTCATACCAGCATGAATTCTTACAGGTTAGGAAAGAAGGAGATTTGGTTGGATTATATTACAGCAGATGAAAGACACATCAAGCTAATTACTCTGTGCAGTGCAAAATCAGCTCAAAACTTGAAGAAACCGGTGGGACCTGTTTCAACCATTTACTATGTGTGGAGAAGTCTGGCCAGAAGTGTTCATGGAAGAAGTCTTCATGAAAGAGTTGAGGGAAAAATACCATACCTCCGATGGCAACAATACACAAATTTGCACAAACACATAAGTGCGGAAAATGACAGTAGGTGGACTGATTTGATATCAGTGGCTGTGGTAGATGGCAGTTCAAAAGGCTGGAGAGGGTTTCTCCAGGTGACAGTTCCTTGAACATCTGGGGCTGCATTTCTACAAATAGAGTTAGAGACTTGGTCAGGATTAACGATGTTCTCAAAGTTGAGAATTACAGGTAGATATCATTGGATATTATAATTGCCCGATCCGCTTGTCTTGTATATTAGTACTTGTGCTTGCTACAAGGCAGTATCGAGGGGTGGACTTGTGAAGGTTTAATAATAATCACATCCTTACATTTCTTATGGAGGTCAAAATTAGCAATCTGAACATTTCTTTTTTGTCTATAAAACTGGACACTTTAACAAAGTTTATGGTTTCTTTGGGACAAGTCAAGTCAAAATGTCAAGTTAAATGTTGAGAAATAGAGTTGAGTATCATCAGGATAGCAGTGAAGGTTTATACCAGGTCTACTAATAATCTTGCCGTTTGGCAGCATATAGATGGAAAATAGTATTGGGCCTAAGACTGAGCCTTGTAGCACTCGATATTTCGCAGCCATTGTACACAATGATACCTCATAAATTTTTCAAAACCGAGTAACGTCATATAGTTATGAGTTAAACCACTTCAGAGCTGGACCCTGGATACCTGTGTAGTTACCCTCTAGTCTCTCTAGCAGAGTGTTATGTTCAATTATGTCAAATGCAACGTTAAGATCAAGCAAAACCAAAATGAAGAATTTCCTTTGGTCAGATGCAAGGATTTTAACTAATTTGGTATTTTAACTAAAGCTGTTTCTGTGCTGTGGTCTAAAGCCTGATTGAAATTCTTTGTAGAGATCACTATTTTTCACGACATGCCTTAAGTTGGACACCTACCTACTGTTTTTACGGTGAAGAACAGGAGGTGGCCTCTTACAATCAACCCATTACAGGTTCATTTGCCGTCGCAACTGCGATGGACTGACGACCTGTCCAGGGTGTTACCTGGCCTCTTGCCCGATGTGAGCTGGAGATAGGCAGCGGCAGACCCCCGTGACCCCCAAGAAAGGAATAAACAGGTTGGAAAATGAATGAATGAATGTACGAATGGCCATCGCTAATCACATAACTTCTGAAAAGCTATTTTTACATTTTTTATGTTAATAATACTATTGCTTCTGTTTAAATGGTCTTGTTCAATAATCACCATGAAAGCTCTCTCTCTCTCCCCAATCACATCCTCCTCTGCTGCTTCGTCACTGAACCAGACGCAATCTGACTTCAATTGTTCTCTTCGTTTCAGACTCTTTACTCTGTCTCTGTCTGTTTTGTGAGCAAATACGTGTGTAACAATCAGTTGTCAACGAAAACTCCTCTTACTCATTTGGAGATGCTTTGGAGCCTATTTTCGACAAGCTTGCTTTGCATTAACATCAATACTATGTGTCAGTCCGGTACCCAACACAAAGAGAACAGCAGGATTGGGTGGAGAGGTTTCAGACCCCCCCCCCCCCCCTCCCTCCCTCTCCTCCCTCTCTCTCTGCTCGGACTCAGATGAATGTTGCATCCCTGGCTGCATGGTGTCTCTTCATACATAAATCTGCAAGGCTGCTTAATTCAATCTGCTGCGTGCATCTGACTTGGCACACCACAATTTGATTACCACAACTGTACTTTTTAACTCCTGTCATGGAGCAAGTGAGGCTTGTGTAAACATCTGCCAGAACACATGGTTGCTTCCGATTAGACCGGCCTTAAATCAAACCGCAGCAATGAATCTTTACCTGACACTAATACTTTTAAACTTCATATGCACAATTAAAATGAATTGCGGCTAAAGCATAAAGGACTAACCAGATTAACGGGTCATCTCCCAGGCACGGGTGTCTGCCACAGAGACTAGACGCTGGTGATGTCGTTTACATTTCCTTCTTGACTGGAAAACTGATAAACATGAAGCGTTTAGACTCATGTATACAACAAATAACTTTAGAATACATTTCTGCGATGAGCTGATAACCTGTTCTAGGTGTATACACACTTTCTGAGTTTGAGCTGGGACACTCACCAGCAGTAAATAAATAAATGTATTAATGTATTTTATTTTGTGTGAGATTCTGAAATGTGTACATGAATATCTAACACTGCAGGATATACTCATAGTAATAGTGTGTTGAAACCTAAGGTTTGTTTGGTTCATTTGGTTGAGACAATAGAGGAAAAAGATTAATTTGATTCTCAATTGGTTAGTAAACATATTTGGTAGAAAACCTAAATCAAAAGTGACACATCCTCAGCTCAAGGACCTTTGTGATATAAGAGTCTCAGAACTTAACCCTGAGACTTCTGGGAACTTTTTGAGCTCTTTTTGGGACAAACATGATTTTATTACATTAAACAGATGTTCCACAAAAAAACTGAAATGGTACACAAAAAAAATCTCTCGTATACACTGTTCCAAGCACTTTTTTTGCCAGAACTTTGAAAAACACAAGCCACATCACAGGTATTTCCTCGTTTATTTTCACCAATAGATGGCACTGATTTGAAGTTGCATAATGAGGCTGAAAGTTGATTGCGCATTTTCTAAAACTTAAATTTGAATTCCCTTGAAATCAAATGAAATCCCACTTCTAATGTTTAAGTAATTTACCATCTTAACCAATGCTGTGTTCCATTTTTATCATGCACATGCAGAAATATCTTCAATTGAGAACCCACAATGTCTTTTTTTCTTCCCACCATGGCATTACAGCAGGGATATCATTTGGATGGTGGGGAAGTAGGCAGTGTGGTTGCCTCTCAGCTAGAATGTTGACAGTTCGAGGCCAGACATTGACCTTCCTGAGTGGAGTTTGCACTTTCTTCCTGTGCTGACACTCAGATTTTCTTTTGGCTGATGACATGTTTCAGGAGAACAGAAAACTTTCCTGAATGTGAACGTGAGAGAGAACAAGAACCTGTGATGGAATGGTGGTCTGTTTAGGGCGTACCTCAATAGTTGCCTATTGTGAGCTGAAACTGTTAATGTTAACAATGTTCTTCACAAACTTTGCATTCTGTTTTTACATAATTTGAAAATTTATGCATAGTCTGTAAAACAAATAACAAATGTAAAAAATTAAAAATGATAATGTTGTGGAAGGTTCCACATTGAAAACATCTGGGACCACACTCAAATTGGCTAAATAGACAAAAAAAAATAATAATAAAACTGTACATGCCTTTGAATGAAATCTCAGTCTAGTTCTGTATTCTACCTAACCGTGGGAAAGACTACTGACTTGATAGTTGTCCTAAAGACGACCATTGACACCTTGCATGAGGAGGGCAATTTCCTTGCAAAAGTGGCTGGAAGTTTTAAAGCACTATATTCTGACCAGCCTTTTGCAGATTTGATTTTCCAATATGAATTGGCTCCTGCACTCTATTACCTTTCACTCAAAACAGTTCAGAATAATAAATATTACTGCCCTAAAAACCTTGAAAATTTCTGTAAATGTATGTCTTTTATTATTGAAATTTGCCACTCCCTCGTCTGTTCTTAGGGGTTTAAGTGACTGGCAGCTACATTTGTTAGCAGTGTTTTACAGGCATTCATCAGAAAGTTTTTTACTTCGTTCACAAAGTGTTATATGACAGGACCTGTGTTATTATCGGAGCAAAGAAAAGGTATTTTGCTCGAGTGGATATTTCCTCAAAGTTACAGATGGTTGACTCTTAACACGTGCAATTTCTCACTAGAAAATGTGTACTGTAATTAGCTTTTGAATCAATCTGGTTAAAAATGTGCAGGAAGACCATGTTTTCTTTTTTTGTGAGCAATGGCTTTCTTTCCTTCTCAAGGTTGCTTGAGTTTAAGCGGTTGCTCGGCGAAGACTTACAGGTCTGTGTTTGAACCCTTTCATAAATCTGCACGCTTCTCTTGCAAGATTTTAATTAGCTAAGGGCAAAAAGCCTTCTGATCATGTCTTTAGCACCCACTGCATCACAAGAAAGGCAAAGAGTCAGACTGCTGATGTCATACAAAGATAATGTGAAGAAGACATTTCTATTGTACTATTTGCCAGTTTTTTTTGTTGTGTTTTAGAGCATTTAAAAAGATATTTATGAAAGCATAAATGAACATATGAAAAAGCAATTATACTTAATCAAGTACATATATTTAATTATTCCACTAGTATTTTATTACTTTCAGACCAAAACAAATCAACATGAAATATCTCTACTAATATAAAAAAAAATTAGGAGGAGATTCAAAAATGCTGTAAACATAAATCTAACACACATAACTTTTTTTATGTCTGTGCCACATGTGTGTATCTTTTTTTTTCTCCAGCACAAATCGAACACATTTATACAAAACTAATAAGAAACATTTCATTCGATTGGACTGAGCACGGACCTGATTAAGTCACCGCCGCAACTCCCCCGACATATCCATAATATAAATAATAACAAATAAACAATATATATATATATGACATTGGTAACTTTGGACAATGGGGAAGAAGACCACTCCTTCAGAAAGACAGAAACAGCCCACTTGCCCATGGTTTTAGTGTGCGTACATGGTATTACGAGAAGCTTTGATTGAGTGGAGTGTAGCAATTGTTTCAAAGTGTATAGGACAAGTATGTAGGAGCAAAGCCATGGAGTGCTTTGCATTTGAGGATTCTTTTTTTTTTTGTTTCACCAAGAGCCAGTAGACTGATTTTAGAATAGGTGTGATGTGCTCCTCTGGTTCCAGTCAAAATATGAGCAGCTGAATTCTGGACACACTGCAACTTGTCCAGAGTAGACCTGAAGGGTCTAGCCAGCAGTGCATTACAGTCCTCAAGATGGAAGCTGATGAACACATGGACCAGTCTTTCATCGATTGAGCAATAAAGCATAGGGTGAAGTCTATCAACATTCTCAGGTGGAAAAAAGAAGTCTTGAAAGGTCTGAACAACCTCCTCAAACTGCCCATTTTGCCCTTAGTCTCTAATGGCAAAGCATCAAACAGCCATTGACTTTCATCCCCAACACCATAACTGATGTAAACAGCAGACAGACAATAACATTTGTGTTTCTCTGCTGGACTGTATCTTGGGGACTGCAGTTGATCACATGAAATGATGATACCCTGACCTTCTGGAAAGAGCTGTATGTATCTAACAGGAGAGATCAGCAAGTGGAATATCAAAGAGTGAAGATATCCAGTCCTCACTTCTTCAGAGTGAAAACACACCACACAGTGGCACTGCAGAGTGAGTGTGTCGTGCTGTGCAGAGAGAAACAGTATTGTGGGATTCAGAAGCCATACATTCAGATTTAAACAAAATGTCTGTGTTCTTGTCAAAACTTTTGGAGTGCTGACATTTTAAATCAGATTTTTTTTTTGATTTTTGAAATTCACTCCTTTGAAATAATGTTTTTGCTGCGTAAACATTCCAGTTTTAGTACATTAAACTTTGTCAGAGAAAGAAATGTCTAATATTTGAAATAGCAATGTGTATTTAGGTTGACTGAAATGAACCACAATTATTATTATTAGAGACAGATTCTGTTAGAACTCAATAAATTCAAAATTCAAAATTCAAACTGAGCAGTACATTTTTTTTACTTTCTTTTGTTTCTTTTTTTCTTCGGTTGTGATGCACTTATGCCTTTAGCAGGCTTGTTTTGCATTCTTAAAAGTGCAGAATAAAAGTGGAGAACTGAGATTTGTTTAGATTTCACTTGACCACAAAAGAGCGTATTTAATCAAGGCAGTTAAACAATTAAAAAATAAATTCTCAAAACAACTTCAACAACAACAAAAAACAAGATCCAAATATAAACTGGAAACATTTCAAATGGTACATTAAACAGTGCTCCCCACATAATAAAATTAAAATATCTAAATAAAATGCTAGATTAAAAGTACAGTATATGACAGGATTCACATTAGAACCAAATTAGCAACACATTTTGATGAAGAATTACAGCAAATACTCTTAATCTATGCCTCCTCAAACGTCTTCCTCGATTCACACATAATAACATTCTCATCAGGTTAAATCTTTTCTCTCAGCAGCATTAAAGCAATCAGGATAAAGTGTAGTAAAGTCACAAGTCTGTACTACTCATGTCATCAATGGAGCCAGCTTTCATTTATCGTTCTCCTTGCGAAAAACCAATCTGATATAGCAATTTTGGTTGAGGCAAATTCTGATCAGTGTATAGAGGCCTTAAATTACTGGAAAGAGCTGTTTGTGTCATTTGCCTAGGAAGTGGTGTTAGTCACAACACCTCTTGCCCGTTCTCACACTGGTGTTCTGGAAGTGGTGGTATTGGGAAAAGTAGGGTTTTAACATGTTGTCACAGTAAAGGTTTTCATTGTCTTAGTTTCCTTGCGAAGAGGATATTTCAGATGTTTTCTAAATTAGAACATTTTCTGATTAGAAGAGCACACTTGTGGAACGATTAAAAACCAAAGCACTGTTTTTCATAACATGTAAATGTATCTTCTTTATTGTATCTGTTTTAGTTGTAAACTTTAGTTTACAATAGTGTTGGTAAAATCTAAACCAGAGCAGTGCATTTAAAATCCATCAGGATTAGCAAGTAAGTCTCCCATCAGTCCTAGGATATGCACATTAGGCTGAGTAATGGCATCCACCACCAGATTACTTGATTTGATAAGCAGTACAACCCATCACCAACATAATACATCACAAATTGTTTTGTCAACAATTTATGGTACTATTTATCAACTGACCATCGCCACTCGTTGAGTAATAGTGTCATATCTGACATTATGTCAATAGAGAAGTTGAGCTAAGGGCAGCCAGGCTCTGGTGATTTAGACACACAGTGTGCTGACCTGCGTCGATGTTTAATTCATAGCAGATGAGCAGAACTAGATGGATTACTGTTCCTAGATCTGTTTCAAGCACAGACGCCAAGGAGTGGATTGGTTCATGTGCCAATGCATATCCAACTACAGTGAACACTCCATTGTGGTGAAAGGAGGTATATGCTCAAAGAAAAATGTAATCTTGTGAAAAAAACACACACATTTATTTCCAAGATGAGAGAGCTACAGTTTAGTTTCCACTGCTTCAATCGGGACAAAATAAGCTTTCAGTTCCATTGATATATGTGGGAGAATGTTGAATTATCTACTACCTTTTATTTTTCTTATCTGAAAGTCTGTAAAACTGGGTTTAGAGTAAATGTTTAATATATACAGGTTATATTGATACTTAATGCAATGCTAATTTAATAGGGAGAGCTAGAGAAGCATAGAATTAGCATAATGTCATTTTTTTCAATGGCCTGTACACATTTTGTCAGTTTGACCCCACAGTCTTTTAGCTGTATGAAACAAAATAAATATTATAAATTTACAAATGTTTGTTTTGGGTGATTTTGAGGTCACTATAATATGTAATGATTTTATCATATACGACCATACCTGTAGTATTGCAAAAACCACTGACATTTGACATGATATGGGGAATCCTAATTCTCACAAGAACTTCAATATTCTCATGCCATGATAGAGGGAAAACCTTAATTGTTGTGTGAACTTTGATCTTTCCCGTGGTGTTTTGTGGCTGGGACAACAAAAATTACATGGTTTACAGGATGGGCGCAACACTATAAAAGCTTGCAGAGAGCTTTCTAAACTATTTGTCTTTATGCGTTGCTAATGGCCTCTAAGCAAAGGTTTTCTCTCAGTGAGATTTTGCCACAGGTTTTTGCCAGAGAAAATGAAATAGAGAATGTGTCTGAGACAGAAGATTATCCTGATAAGGACCCTGATTATGAGGCATCCTCCTCAGATGAGAATTAGGCTCTTAGTGTTGACCCTTCTGTTGTCTGAACCACCAGAAGACACATTACCTTCCAAAAATGGAAAATTATAATGGTCCCACTCTGCACTTGAATGACAGGGTAGAGTTATTTCTGCTTACGTCATCAAAATATTTCCAGGTGTTCAAAAAACGCATGCAGGGGAAACCAGAGTTCCCCTGAGAATACCAACGCAAGTAAAATGTGAACATGCAAACTCTTCTCTAAAAGGCCATCGGCTGACCTCAAACCAGTGAATTCCTCACTGAGCTTCATCTAAAGCAGATGAGAAATAAAAGAGACAACCTTTTTTTCTATTTTAAAGTTTAAAGTTTTTTTTTTCTATTTTAAAGTTTTTCTATTTTAAAACTGTGAGGTTGAATTGAACCATGCTGTCGATTGGTAGATGCAGCATCAATGTTCTGGTCGAGTTTCTGTAATTATTAAGGTATATATGATTAGGTATATGATTATTTTAACATATAATATAAAGCAGCAGCTCTGATCACTTGTTTCAGAATAGATTTCAATTGAAAGAATCATATGATAATAAACTGTATAAAAAGTGCTTGAATCTTTCTAGGTCACACTTGCACTCTTTAAACGAAAATACTTTGGCTATTGTGCCAAAATCCAGCAGAAGACATTAAGGCTGTCTGCTCAAGCATTTTCATACAAAGGACAACTCAGTAAAAAATCACTTTCAGCCTATAAATGATTCTAACAAAATGTGTTTGCTTCACAGATCCAAAGATGAAAAAGGAGTGAAAAAACTCACCACTTCACATAATCGTTCTAGCCATCATAATGATGGTCACCAATTTCAGTCTGCTTGTTTTATGATGTTGTCAAAACAGGTCTGCACACTTTGGTAATTTGACAAGCATTCCAGATTGCTTGCCCTTGAAACGGAGGCCATGATTCGAGCCGTCATCAAGGGGATCAATGCACCTCCTGAGACTGGCAAATAAATTCCACGGCAAAAGCATCACTTCCACAGGTCTGAAAACAAGCCATTGAGGCAGCAGCGGCAGGTATACATGGCTCCTGTCCAAAGTACCACTGGCTCATCTTAAAGGTTACAGCGACTAGCCTGTGCACCGGTGTTAACAGAGCCTTCCCTCTCTGGGTTTATGGGCTGTATAATAATTTTAAGCAAAGTGAAGAGTGTGTTTCCACAGGAGATGTTGGAAGAACAGCTGCGGGCCAGCGAGGAGGACAAGTGGAGAATGATTGATCACAGTGAGCGCAGAGGCTGTGTTGCTCTCACCTTCCCCCTGCGAGGCTCTACGTCTGCCCCTGATCCCTCACATCTGCCTGCCCCGCTGCCTGGATCTGCTCACTGACACATATACACACACTGAACCAAACTTAAAGATCCTCTCCATTTAAAAACTTCAAAAGGAGTGTGATACAGTATTGACAGAAATGTTAAGTGCTTAATTGCTCCTTGGTAAAGATGCAAAGCAGTTTATACTAGGGATTAAATATTTTCCATTTTAAAAATACAGAAAAAGCTAAGGACCTGGCATCAGAAATATGAGCATTGACATCCGCAGCTACAACCAGTGGATAGCAAAGCTGCTGTGGATAAGGTCACAGAAGAGTTGGAGGGTGGGGTGCGTCAGGGCCTTTTTAAAAATTAAAAACTGTACCAAAATGAACAATTGTGCTCAAAATTTCTTGGCCATATTTTTCAGAAAATATAAATAAAAATCAAAATGTTTTTCCCACTGATACTTAGTGCTTGGAAGAACCCATTTATTGTCAAATAACTTTTTTTTTTAAATCATAATGACAACAGAAACTTTCCAAATGACCCTGATAAAAAGGAGTAGTGTGACTGAGGCTTTATTGAACTGCCAAGCTATTGGACAACAATGGTTTGCTCTAAAACCAGTAAATTTGGCCAAAACAGCTATTAATATTGAACTGAGCAGTTATTATTTTTAGAGAATTAAATTTGTATACATCTGAACCAATGCTTTACGAAAACATTAATCTGATCTTTGATTGAAATACACCATTACAGTTTCATTAGCTCATCGATTTAGCAGTAATCTCATATCAGAGAACATCAAACAAGTTACGTGCAATAACCTGGGGCTGAATGTTAACATATGATCCAGACTAGCTAATGACCCTATTAGAATCGACCCAGGAAGCAAAAGAAGAGGCTCTCAAGCAGCCTGCCCTCTGCTGTGTCATCATCCGTAATATTAGACCATTACACACCAGCACGTAACTCATCCCAACAACTCGTAATGTTAAAGTGAGAAACGTATGATGAAAACAGGAGTATCCTTCAGTACCCTTTCATTTCATTGTCTGTCTTTTTACTGCTTTGTGATGCAAGAGCTTCACCATCAATAACCTATTAAATCAAGCTTCATTCCCTCAATTTCGTGGACAAACAAGCGCCAGACCAAAATGAGATAGGAGGTTGGGTGGGGGTGAACTGAAACCACCCAATCAAAAATTATTGCAGCTCCATGAACGTGTCCTGTAAATGCTGGCATGCTAATTGTACATTTATAACATTTTTAATGGTTTGTTAATTTACCTCCCTCTCTGTGATAGCACTTGAAATGAGTTAACGACTGCGGGGGGAGAGTTAACAACATGCCCTGGCAGACACAATATTTGCCTCTTATTTATCAAGCTGGTCTGGGAGAGACAGGAGAGCTTTGATTGAATGAAAAAGTTTAACTGTGGGCAAATGCAGAGAGCAGAATTAATGCTTTCATTTAACATGCCATTAAAAGAACAATAAAATCATTCTGACGCATAATAGTTATGTGTACATTAACATGAAAAATGTTCTAACTAATGTTAAAATATATTTAAAAAACATAATCATCCTTGTATTCTGTTCTTAAAAGTTGTTATTATTGTAAGCTATTAAATTTGAAAATAAGATCATTATATAAATACAACTGCTTACATTTAATGTTCTATCCAAATGGCCTTGGATAAAAGTATCTATGAAATCCCCTTTTACCTCCTCTCTGCATCCCATTTGTGTACATATTTTTTAATACAGTGTTTGGCCACTGTTTGCAGCTATAACGGCTTCAACTCTTCAGGGAAATCTTTCCACGTTTCCATTGTTTGATGTATGCTTGTGAGACTTTTCATGCAGATGTTGGATCACTCCCCAACCATGATGGGTTACTGTTACCAGGCCGTAAAGAATGGAAAATAATAAATACACTTTCTGAAATGGAGAGTTCCTCCATCTGAGATCTAAGATTGTTTTATTTTGACAAATTAATGGACAAATTAAATAACTGAACAGTTATTCGTGCGGGCCATCTGACACATTAAAGGGTCACTTGATTGGTAAACAAAAAAAAGGTGACAAACCAGCAATTGTATATGAAAAAAAAAACACCTCACTGATACAGTTAAATATTTTCCATTTTGCTGTGTTTATCTGCCATATCCTGATATAATGGACTTGATGCAGATCCGTCTATTTGTTCCACAAAAGTGCAAAGTCCGGCTCCTGAAAAATAACCCTACATCATAATCCCACCTGTACCAAACTTCAAAGTGGGCTCAATCCAAGTGTCATTATCCTAGAATTTGCTAAACTCTGACTTATCCATCCAATTGTCAGATAAAGGCACATATGCCATCACTCCAGAGAATGTGTCTACTGCGCTAGAGTTAGCTTGTGATTTGTTTTATACTACTGCTTCCTACATGTTGCATCTCACTTGGTGATGTCTAGATTGAAAGCAGGTTTAAGAAACTCTAAAATCTGTAGCAAAGAACTACAGAAGGATAACAACCTCTCAATCTCTACTAGGTGACAGCCTGTGGGCGGAATGATGGCGAAGAAACATAGTGTAAAGACCTATACAAAGAGGTTTGTTTACAATCTATACAAACAAAAGTTAAAGTAGTCTGACGTCCCTTAACTGCTCTCACCATTGAACCACTCTGAAGCCAGTGGCCAGGAATCCAGGAACCCCCAAGGTCTTCAGATCGCAGTACAGGAATGAAGTCAAGTAGCTGTTGCATAGGAGACCAGAGTAAACCCCAGGAGTAGATGGAGTGTTGATAACCCAGAAGAGACCAGAAGGCAGGAAGTGATCATGGAGAGTCAGGGGGCGTGAACTGTAGGGAGATGGATCGACTGAGTGCTCTGATTGGTTGGCTGTTTCTTGGGGTGATTGTCTGCAGGTGTATTCCATGAAGTGATCTCATGGTGTTTTTTCTGGGCACGAGGCTCATACTAAAATTTTCTGTTTTGACTTCACTCATTTAAAAATGCCTTTCCAAAGCACTTTCTAAAACATATTCAATAAAAAAATACAATGCTTACACTGGACATGCAGAACAATACATGCATGAAGTGCAAGAAAAAGGTGTTTTTGGTATGTTGTGTATCTATTTGGTACTTTAAAATCTGTATGGGTGAATTCACCTTCCAACCTGGTAGTACGTCTCAGGGGTCACTCGAATGTTTTGAAGGGATGTTGAAAATGTGCACCAGTTGTTCTAAAGGTTGATTTTTGAGAGTTGCTATCAGTCTTTACTCCACACAACTGGTCTTCTTAAAATAAAGCATTCCTGACGCTAACACTGATGTATGACCAGCATGCAGTGAATATCGGGAAATGAATAAACAAACACATAAACTAGATGAAAGACTGGTGCTAACATGGTTAGTAATGTCTCTGGCACTGTCCCTTCAAGTCATTTCCTCCAATCTTCTTCAACAACAGGACATGACTTGGCGACATATAGACGAGAGCCTATTGAGAGTCTTGACTTCTTGTGTTAGAACTCTTGGAATGAAACAGAGAACAAAGATCATTTACAACCCTGAAAGCACTGCTAAGGGATGTTAAGGTTTCGTAGTCTGTTTGGAAAACTAATTTAAGAACATACTCAGCATTTTTGGTTTAAATATGGAGACATTTTGTAATTAAGTGCACCCTTGTGTTATTTCAGACACCTGAGATTTTCTTCCAGCTTCAGAAGACATGTCAAGAGATTTAAACCCAAATCTGAGAGGTTTAAAGCTAATGTCCTCTTCAAAGTCTCAGAAATGCAGAAAAACATCTCTAACTCAACTTTAGTGACTTGTGGTTTGATATTTTTATGAAGCAATGGAAAATCTTTTCATAAGCCAAACCTTAAATCTAATATAAACAGTGCACTGGATCTTGAGCGCATGTTCAGTCTCCAGTATGTGCAATATTCAAATACCATCAATATCAATCACTCAAATGTTTCCGTGCATACCGTCCCTCTAACTGATCATCTCTTCACTTTGGGTGTTATCTGACCCCACTTAAGAGCAAAATTATTAGGGAGGCACTTTAAGGCAAGACATTCGCAACTTACTCCACTGAAACTGCACTCCACCCTCACTAAACAAGCCACTCTATCAGTAAATGCTAATCTTCTAATTAACAAGCTAATTAGGTAATTATGGCTTTGCAGAAGGATGCCTAAATGAATTATGACAACACAGTCACTGCTTTCAGAGACACCTGTGTGCTCCTTTTGGCTGTCACCAAAAAAATCGAGGTGGCAGGCTGTTCAGTAATCAAAACTCAATTCTCCTGTAAATGATGTGGATGTTAGGAGACAGCTTGTTTTATGTCATGTAAGCTTGCCAGTTATAACCAAAAGATTTTTAAAAATCAAATCTAAGAGTAAAAAGTGGCATTCCTTGTTGTTTTTCTTAAGTTTGCACCACTCCAAAGATTTCTGTAAACTGTTTGCTTCAAAACATTTAGGTTGACCAACCTTCATTTGTAAGTAAACAGTATTTAAAAAGTATAAATTGTATAAAGAAAATTTCAAATTTTGAGCACTGTTTACTTAAAATGTAAAGTGTTGGTCAACTTCAGAAGAAGTCTGCATCCCCATAGATTCCTAAACACCACTGACAATCTTTAATGACTCGACCAAACCAACAGGTGGCAGAGAATTCAAGGTGTTTATAAAATGATTATTGAGCACTGGGTGTGCACAAACACCAGTGCCTCTGTTTGGTGATCAAAAAGTAAACATGTAATCCTGTAAGCAATAATAGCGGAATAAACTGCAACATAATCATCAGCGTTTAAAAAACTATTCATCCCGGCTGGCGTTTTCAAAAATCATACTATTATTAAAACAAATTAAAAATCCTGTCAAAAAACCCTAAACAAAAACTAAATTAAGAGTTTGGCTCTGAAATGAGATAAATGCTATTTAAAAAAACGAATTAGTGTATCTGAAGTGTATTGTTTTCATTTTTTTTTTTACTAAAAACACAATACTTGCCATGTCCTGGTTTGTCGATTTTTTTTCTGCAAACGGCAATATCCACCACTCAAATTTGTACAAAGTATGACATGTCCAACTGCACAAAGAAGATGAGGAGCTGAGGAGGTAGAAAAATCCTGTCAAAAGTAGTATTTTGTAAAAATTTAAGGCCATGAAATAAATGTGCGTATTTTTAGGTGCTTTGCGTGAGTTTGGAACGGAACATCTTGAAAAACACATTTACCCAAATTCATCAAAATGGAGTAGTGGCGTTTTGGAGAAAGAAAAAAAATCAGGAAATCTGATTATATCTATCAACCTAAAAAATACTTTTCTTGAGATCCTTGTTAATAAAACCAGACGAAAAAAAAAACACATTTTCATCTAAATACTCATAAATACGTTGCGATATTTTGTTACTGTTTTCCTTGCGTCTATTATCAATGTTTATATATTGTTTATTGTTTATATAGGTGTACAAATTCTGGTCACTTACAGAAAGTGCTATGTAGGTTGGTATATCTTAACGTAACCATGGCCTATAAGCATAATAAGCCAAGAGTGTCCCTCTCTTCCCTCCCTCTGCTGTCATACTTGGGGCAAATGAATGATGTTGACGTATGGCTGAAAACAATGGAGTAAAGGCATGCAAGGGAAGGCAATGAAGAATCATGCAGTGTTGTGGAGGAGAGGATCTGGAGCGGTTCCTCTGAGCCCTCTCTGACAGCTATACAGAGCCACCTGACAGCACTGGATTTCCCTGATAAATGCAGTGGGCCTGGGACTTCCATTCACTAAACTCAGGAGTGTACTGGGATGATGCTTCAAGGTCAAGTGAATATGAAAGAGCCCAACCACACAACTTGCCAAAATGAACCAGAGCTAGCTGGTTGGTACACATTTTGTCGGTTTTTACCTACTTTGAATCAAGCCTTCTTGTGCTAGGAACTTCTATACCATACTGTTGCTTGGAAAAAATGTAAAAGTTTTGATTACCACTTCATAATACATTTTTGTGTATATGGTATGTGAAATGGTGTGTAAACAGTTAATACCAACTACACCATAGTTATTTTTTCACAGTTTTCACTTTCCCTCTCACACAATCACTCTCAACATGTGCATAACAATTGAATTATAGGGCGTGTGGCATGTTGTCGTAGACAGTGATATGTGTGAAATGGTTAATTAAAGGTGAGCTCATTATTCTTACTCAGGATCCAGTAACTGTGTTAACATGATCCATGACTAATATATCACCCACTTATTGTACCCAAAGAATTGAATCAATTGCTCTGAACACCGTTCATACCCAAGAAGTAAATGTGACACTATAAATTCCACTGTTTGATCTGGAATGCTCGGGAAGACTGATATGCAAATAATTCTGAAATGGCGTGTAACGTTGAACCATAAAGAAGAGGCTGTGACTATCTCAGAATTATATTGCATTAATTATTATAACTATTAAAAATGTAAATAGTATGAGAAACCTGCTCTTTTATGTTATTGTCAGGCAGCTACAGGCCGTACTTTAGTTGATTTGGCATTTAATTGGAACATACACTCACTGGCCACTTTATTAGGTACGCCTGTCCAACTGCTTGTTAATGCAAATTTCTAAACAACCAATCACACAGGAGCAACTCAGAGTGTTTAGGTTTGTAGACATGGTAAAGAGTGTTGCGGTTGAAGCTGAGCATCAGAAGCAGCATCAGAACCTGGAATGGCTGTGGTGGCTCAGCATTTCAACTGTTGATCTACAGGTATTTTCATACACAACCATCTCTACAGTTTACAGAAAAGATTCCTATCAGGTAAGAACAGAAAACTGATGCAAAAATTTGGACAGGGTCACCAAAAATTGGACATTGGAAGATTGGAAAAACATTGACTGGTTTGATGAGTCTCGATTTCTGATGCCACATTCGGACGGATGGTTCGGTCAGAATTTGGCATCAACAACATGAAGGCATAGATCCATTCTGTCTTGTATTCATGGTCAGGGTGGTGGTGTAATGATGTAGAGGATATTTTTTAGTGCACTTTGGGCCCTTTAGTACAAATTGATCAACACCATAGCCTACACCCTGTGTTCGGGAGACTCTTGTTCCATCATCTCTGATCTCCAGTGCTTCTCTGCCAACAAATTATGTGTGATTCTCTGTTGAAGGAAGGATATTTTGTATTTAATGTTTTTAGTTTTGAATTTTGTGCTTTTTTGAAAGTTTCAGTTTTATAATAGACAATGGGAGAGGGCAGAATGCATTAACAAGATAACGGCCATTTTGTTGACTTTCTACGTGACTGCTGGTACTATGGCAATTATTAGGTGAAAACAGGAAAATGGAGAACCAAACAATTCTGGTAAAATGTTTAAATTATCACCAGTTTGAGAGCAGGATATATCAGAAGAAACTTGATTTCTGAAAACATGCAAAGAAAAAAATACTTGTATAGTCGTTTTCCAACTCTTGTATGAAAATTGTTGCGTAACTAAACAAATGTGATGGAACTTTTCAAAGTTCAAAGTTTCAAAAAGATACAATAAGTTTTTGGTGTAATGTTTACGAAACGTCATGGTCACAGGGGTCTGCTGGGTCTTCAGTGCACATCAGGCGAGAGAGGTGGGGGTACACCCTGGACAGGTCGCCAGTCCATCACAGGGCAACACCCACATTCACACCTAAATGGAATTTTGATTATTCAATTAGTAATAAATATTCATTTAGAGTACCCAGAGGAAACCCATGCAAGCAAAGGGAGAACATGCAACATGCTACCCACTGCTCCACCATGTCACCCTTAAGTAAGTAAGAAGTCTTATTGCCATTGTACCTTTAGTATGCACAGCAGAATCTGAAATATCAAAGCTGTAATATATTGTAAGCTCTGAGCTGAACATCTTGAATTTGATGAAGCTCTAGGCATTGCTAATACATGCTTGTGTGTTAGCATTTCACATTGTTTATCCTCATCTGCCCCCTCCCAGAGGAAGTTTGGATTTTCTGCATATCTGATTATTCACTCTTTAATTAGCCTGTGTTAATTTCCCGTGTTGCGCGTGTCAGTGACAGAGACTCAGGCGCTCCGCAGGGTCCTCCGTCATCTCATGGCCCACGCAAGGGGACTTAGTGCTCCCAGCTTTCACACACTCTTAGCCTAGCATCACATGGAGATGTCTGAGGAAGGGTGCGTGATTGACTTTCTTACTGTGCAAGAATTACCAGCTCTGTTTGCTCGCTCTGTGTCTCTGATTCTTGATAATTAGTCCCATCACATCCAAGGCTGTCATGTCAAGAGTGCAGCCCCGCTGAACTGTAGTACCTAGGCAATATTACACCAGAGGATTTCTCTAGGAATATTAACCTGTAGCTACAGTACACTCCATCTCTAATGTGTGAATTGTACCTCTTGTCATGCATGAAAAATTCAAATCAGTTCATTTAAACTAAATGCTGATAAAGAAAAAAAATAAATTTGAATTAATTCAAATTAAAAGTATATTATACAGACACTTCTAATTCTTTAAAAGTTTCTAAATTATTTAAATCTTTCGAATCACAATGTCTTCTACTATCCCAGCTCAGATTGATCCACACCTGGTATAGTCACTATTCACACAAGGTTGTCTTTCACACCCCCTTTCACGCGATCTCTAGAAAAAAAGCACATTTACTCTTAGCTGCTGAATCCTAGCTATATATTGGGGTTCTTCTGACACCTATATCTGAAGTCCATATTCACTCCTTTGGGCCACTGTTAGAGCCGCTGTTTCACCTTGCAGTGATGGACCAGTAACATGTGCACCAACTTTTGCCTAATGGAGATCAGCAAAGAACCATGCGACCCTGGAAAGGAAGACACAGATCAATAAAATGACTGAATTAATTAAGTTTCACCTTAAAAACTTTCTGAATTTTGTGAAGAAAAACGTGCAAGGTTTGGGAGGACATGAAATCATTAAACACTCAAGATTGCCGCCATCTATTTCAACACATCACTTTATTGGCCTTCAAAATTTAAATATGTGTGAAATTATGTTTCACATAGCAACGTAAAGTTTACAACATCTACAACGTAACAACACAAAAAAGCTAATGTGTGTAGACATTTGACTTACACTTCAAAAACAATGTTTATAATTTGATCAAAACATTGTTTGTAAAAAATAATAATAATAATAATAATGAAAATTAATGTAAAAGTGTATTTCAAAACAAATATCAAATGCAAAGCTTATGTAACTTTTGACTATTGGATGGACATTAATATGGAAACAGGACAGACAGGTGACCTAACTGATAAGATGCAGCTTTTATTTCAATAAAACTTTAGAATAGAAATTAACCCTTTCTCTTAAACCAGTTATATATACTGAATTTATTTGATTATTCGAGAATAAGGCATTATACACTTAAAAAAGAAACTACTTAGTCAACCTTATTGTGATTTTAACATTTGGAAGTAGGCTACACTAAATTACAAATTTAAATAGAGCTCAAAATAAATAAATAAATTAAAAAATGATCAATTTTGTACATGTTTTCTAACCATATAATTTAAAAAAGTAGAATCAGATATCTTTTTTTCTAAAAAGAAAGAAAATGATGTTTATAATGATTTTACTTGTGTTAATGGAATGTACTGTACAGTAATTTCATGTTAATTATTCAAAGATAAAGTCAAATTATATGTCAAAGATAATTGGTTAAGCTACACAAAAAGGTTTTATTGAAACCTTAATAAAATATAAAAGGAATGTTCCTCATAATAGTAATGTAAATATGTTCTAACACACTGAAAAACTTTAACACGCTTGAAAAAAGTAAGTTACTATATCTATTCTAATTAAGTCTGGAGTCAACTCTTTTTTTATTCTCTAAAACTTTTTCTCATCTCCTTTATCTTAATTCTCATTAAAGGACACATATGTGATATTTCATACATTTCTCTGCATAATAATGATGATTAATAATAATAATAATAATAATAATAATAATAATAATAATAATAATAATAATAATAAAGTGTTACAATTACTTCTAATATTATTTTTGATAAATGTTTTGTACTATTACAACTGCACGGTGAATGACTAGTACAGAGAATATTTTATTAAATACATGTTAAAAGATTTGGACAGCTGACTGATCCTTTATTCAAGTTCCACTAATAACAGTCGCTGAAAAAATATGAAACGTTGCAAGTCTCCTGTTGCTCTAATGTGATGAATATTTGTACAAAAAAACAAACAAACAAAAACGGGTACAAATACAAGTACTACTAGTTTTTAATAATATTTAGAAAATGTAGTCGTTTGACAAGGAAACCAACTGCGGCTTTAACCAGGCGTGTGCATGTGTGTGCAGATTCAGGACTAAGCGAGCTGCCGGAGGAAGGAGTTGAAATGGTGAATGTTTGTGTCTTTGCTCCGAGCCCACCGAACAGTCTGCTGCCATAGCAACTGGCGAGGAGCGCTGCGCAGCGCCGCCTGCTTTTGCAGTAGATGTCACCCTTGGCAACGGCCAATCAGAAGTTGATATCTCTCTGTACAACCGTAGGAAAGGTATTGAGCTGTAAGGCGGGCGTTTAATGTCATCACTACATACCCATTGGACAGCGAAGCCGTCAGTCAAACTGCCTCTCATCGCTGATTGGTCGGAGGTAGCTATTTCCAATATTATAAACATGTCCTCCGCGTTCCAGCCCCTGCAAGCACGGCTTCTTGGAAGCGACCGTACTATGCTGTGAGGAAGCGAGGGGCCCCGTGCAATTCATTATTAGTTCGAGTCAGAAAATATAAAACTCCGATCTTTTGTTTGTTTTAGGATGCAACGACATCCCAAAGCACGGGCGCGCGTTTAAATGAGACGCTCGTAAAGCGGAGACTTAAACGCTTCTGATTTGATGCTCTGCTCTCATCATTATCATCACCGGCAGCAGTATCATTAGTAGCTAACTGGCATTTTGTTTTCGGGGGCTTCGACGAGAAGTGACAAGAATCCAAGACCCCTCCTCTGCAGGGCGGAGCGTGCATTTTGATGTCGATTTTGTATCTTTTTTCTCTTCTCTGACACGTCTGCACTGAGTGAATGGCATTGGCACATTGTCAATCGCTCACTACTGCTGCCATCAAACAACATAAAGCACACACAGCCCGCGCGCTCGACTCATAAATTTCCGACAGCAGATATTTTTGCGCATCGCTTTATGGCGCGTGATTAATTTTTTCGCCAGTTTTTCTATTTTCCTCTTTGAAAGTGAAAACTTTTTATACGTTTTTAATTTTTTCCTACAATCATTTATGCTCTTGTCGCTGGTGCTTATGGTTTAATCGAATCCACGTGGCTCGTTTTGTTTTCTTACATTTGTGTTTTTCTTTTAAAAAATTATTTTTAGAGGCAAATACTTGGCAGGACTCGGCGTGTTTTTAATCACTCCGTAATTAAATCTGATTAACGATCACTTTCCATCAAAGGCATGGGATGTTTTGTTTGCAACTCTTTGTAATGCAACGGAATTGTCCGCGTTTTCAAGAAGCGCGCGCGGTGATGTTATTCTGAGAGACCCGCAAGACATCAGCGAAGGACCCCGGCTCTGCAAAGAAAAGACAAACTGGCATGAAGATTCGGACTGGATCGAACGGACAACTGTCACCTGCACGCTGAAGTTGACTTCAAAAACAGCCATCGCTATTTTCTTCTAATGGACATTCTTGCAGGAGGACCGAAGGCGATTTAAATATTTCCTGGGACACCAGTTCCTTTGTATTTTTTTTTGCTTTTCTCCGTTGCTCCTCGACAGAATTTAGAGCACGATAGCGTCCCGTTACACGGCGCACATGCAATAATCAAGTTGCTCTTTGCATGTGCATTCTGCGACTTTCTTTCCGCGTCTGAGAGAGTGAGCGAGCGCGAGCGCATTGATTGTGTTGCGGCGGACTATGGACGAGCAAGCCCGGATCATGCAGACCCTCGGCGGTGTCAGCCTGGCTGGACACTCGGTGCAAGGCGGCATGGCTCTGCCGCCTCCGCATGGACACGATGGGACCGACGGGGATGGAAGAAAACAAGACATCGGGGACATTCTGCACCAGATCATGACCATCACCGACCAGAGCCTGGACGAGGCGCAAGCAAAGTTGGTGCATTTTTATGATATAAACGCATGTATTGTTTTGTTTAGAAGTGCACACAACCTCGTTGTTTAGTTTGTTTTGGTGAAAGTGACAGCAGTTAACTTTTAACCTCAGTGCACTCATTGAAACCCACCTCTAAGTGTTTCTGAAACTGCTCATCTCAAATCCAAGTGGCAGGTTGCCCTTTAAAGTTAGTCTGAGACAAATCATCTGTTACCTAGTTTTGAACTTCAGATAAAAGAGAGAATAACACATGGATACCCCGAGTAGCATCTCATTAAAAGTTTCAGCACACTTTTTTTTGCTTTTGTTTTCGAAACCAAATATTGACCACACCACATTCCCAGACTTAACAAAATCTAGCTTTTAAACTTTCTGAAAAAAAATGAATGTATCTTTTTTTCTTTAAGCTATGATACAGTTCTGTTTAAAACAACGGATGCATTTTGCTCAAAGTTTATGCTTACTGTCGTCTCATTGTTTGATGTCTTAAAAAGTTTGAAAGCTTCAGATTTTTGGGTTTTAAGTGACTATATATCAATCTCGTCTCTTGCTCCCAAATGGCACAGGAAACATGGGCTCAACTGTCACAGAATGAAGCCTGCTCTCTTCAGCGTCCTCTGCGAGATCAAAGAGAAAACAGGTAAGACCATACACACCCAAACAAAAGCCTAAATTACGTCTTGACATCTTAAGAAAAATGCCCCTACCCTTCGGACACCGCCATCTTTACTGGCGCTTCTTGTGGTCAATGGACCACGATATGCGCAACATCCACATTTAGACTATTTCTGAAAATTACCAGTCACAGTTGGATTTATTATTGTCAAAGAGAGAGATGAGCACTCTCCGTGCTTGCGCGTTGAGCTTGCTCGGAGCGTGTTTTGGGGGCATGAGTGTGTGAGGCGCCCCGGTTGCTCTCTTGTTCTCCACGCACCGCGCTTACGCTTTTATACAGTAGCGCAAGACATAGTTAGGGGGATTGCTGTGCATTTATGCTTCATCTGGATGTTCTGAGTGCGTCTTTGAGGACGTGTTGTGCACGGGTGATGTGCAAAGCGTGTTTTGTTAGAGAGCGCTGATGCAAGCCCCGAGAGTGTTTACGCGTGCTAGTGGTTCAGAGCGCGGTCCATGTCTGGCGCGCATCTCTCTCTGATTGTGCGACCAGTTTACTGGGTAATTATTTGAAGAATCTGTGGCCTTGCTCTGAATTATTGACTCCGTTTAGACTGAATTAAAGAGCCCAGTTGTGTGAAGGTTAAAGATCTCTCGCCGACACGTGCAAAGACGTCAGACGTTCTTCTTGTTTTTACGCACTTGTTATAATCAATATTGAAAGTATTATTAGTCTGTTGTGAAACCACATATTAGTAAGGTTTATACATTTATTATGTTTATCGTTATATAAAAAACTAATATTATAATTAGCATAAAAATAATTAAACGTAAAGTGATCATAAAATGTATTACACTTTATTCTATATACTTATTTGTTCTAATCTTTTCTATTTATTGTTGCTGTTATTACGCTTCAAAATTCTACAAAAACATGTTCTTTTATTTTATTTTCTAATTGAATTGTTGCCAAATACGTCCATACTCACGTTGCTGTGCGTAATTTGCGTACGTTGTTATTGGAAATTTATAATTATTTTTTTATTCCCGCCTATTCAAAACAAGTATAATCCACCTCTATGTAATTTTTGACAACTGAGAAATACTGGAAAAGTCTGTCGAGCGCGCACTGAGTCCAATGACAGATACAACATCAATACAGCGCGCGCGTAACCAAGGCTTTACCGCCTGCCCCGATGACACGGGACATTTGCATATGTCACTGTCTCACAAAAGATATAGTTTTATTTTCTTTGACAGGGATATTAGCACCCGTTAAAACAGCTTCAGTCCGAGCGGCAGTTTAATATGCAGTTTTTCCTTAATGCTTATAAGGTTAAAACGCGTTTGCTGTGCGCAAATGCGCACTACCCCAGCAGCGGGGCGCAGGTATAAAGCGAGAATGACCACGTTACCGTACAGGCAGAATGAAGGACATATGGACCAATGGACATATACCTGGAATGTGTATTTTGGGTCATGCAGAAGGAGAATAGCAAGGTGAGCTTCAAACGTGAATTTATTCAACTCTTTACTTTTATTTTTGCTCAAAATTAAACAAAAAATGCAATGTGCTGAAAAAAGTACGCAGACCAGATTTATTGGTGTAAAAATACACAAGAAACAACAAGATTCACAATCCAGAGTTTAAATCTGAACAGCAGAAGTCTTGTGAGATTCATATAAATACTTAGTGTGTTTCTTGCTGGTGATTAGTTGTATAGCGTGTTGCCAGATTTGTGGCCTTTGTGTAGCTGATGAGAAGTGACTGGAGGAAGCTCATAAAACTTAATGAACTTCTCATCCCTTGGTGGTGTCGGTTGCGGGAGGGCAAGGCCTTGCTCCGCTGCTGTCTGCTTGAGGTCTTCTTTATGCAAAATTGTAAAATTAGCAATTACACAAATAAATAAAACTAGAAAGTAGTAATCTGGATGGTTGCATCAGGGTAGGTTGTAGACTGGAATTGCTTAAGAGAGTGGGAGTTCAGAGGAATGCTCTGTGTGAATGTTAAAAATGCAGTACTCAGTTTAAATCTTTTCAAGTAATTCTTTTTCATCATCGCAAAAGAGTTATTATTAAAACTAGAATTGACGTTCATTGCATTACTTGATTATTTTAAACACAAAGTGTGCTTCCATGCGCGCCTATCATCTTAGGTTTAATAAAACTGAATCCCTTATTACATTATAGCTCTAATTAAATATGCATAAAGAGTATAGTCCCTAAGTATGCTAATTATTTAAATGAGCTTGTTTACTAGCTCAGTTGCTGTAATCGCTGTTAATCCCTTTGACGCTCCCTGTTTCAATGGTTTCTTTTTTCACCATTCCTATCGCATCCAGACTAATTTCCTAACAAGCTCGATTCTGCTAAAGTCACAACTGTGATATTTTCCTCAGCAATGTTTGCTTTTCAATTGTTTTCTACATGCAAGACAAAAGAAAGGGATTTGATTCATGCAGAGGTGGTGTTTTTGTTCTTTTAGTGCCAGATTCTTAGCTGTTTAAGTTCGTTGTCAGAGTGATGAGAGCTTTTCTTGCTTATCATAATGTTGGGTTTGAGGATGTACTTACCCCCAAAAAACTTTGATGTAAATTTTACATTTTTATATGAAAAAATTGCCCTAAATAGATAGTTTTGTAAAATAAAACTCATAATTAAGTTTGCTTTGTGGTTTTGATACAGAGCAGTTTGTGCCTGAAGTCGCTGCTCTTTCTTTAAACAATAAGAGAAAATGCTAACAACTGCCAGCGCTGATGTATGAATAAGTTCCAATCGCAGAGATTTCTTGGCTTTGTAATTGAGAATCGCAGAGCTCTGAAAAGATGAAACATTCATTGTTGCTTTTGGAACTGATGCAAAGAGGGCTTAAAGGCTAAAAAGGGTAAATCAAACCTGAAGTGTTTGTACTGTAACTATGTAAACAGTGAGACGGAAAAGCTGTGTATGTACATCTGTTTGTAAAGCGACTGAACACAGATGATGTGTGTGTGACTTTTCACAAGGCATGAGTGTGTACTTTTATTAGAGTATGAGAATGTCAGAGATGTGCGTCCCTAAAAATATGGGAAGATGCCCGAAGGAGCGTGTTTTTCTAAAGCTTGCGAGTGGCAGTGCTCATGCTGTCGAGTATTGATGCGGTTAATTGTCGGATTAACCAGAGATTATCAAAAATTCTTGTGCTGATGGGTTTGAGTTGATTTTGGGATCCCCAGGGCACTGTGGAGAATCGGCATGAATAAAACGCTTCGAGTGGATGTGGTAGATAAAGCATGTGTGTGAAAGGAGAGTGGCGTACATGCTGGATAAATGGACAGAAGCATTTTGCAATGCAAAGCTTTCTAGTATTGGGGAGCCTTCTTGGCACTCCACTAGCTGCTACTGAAGGCCCTGAGTAGATTTCCCCACTGCTAATGCCCTAGAAGTATTAATTCACTTTGATATGCTAATTAGAGGGCATTATGCAAGAAATGAGATTAAGTGGCAGCGTGAAGTCATTTGCCTGTCAGTAAATTGAGTGTTTTTAGCAGGAGGGGTTTGTTTTTTTCCCTTCCCTTCCACTTTCACTTGCTTTTGCATTTAAATTAGTCAAACGAAAGGAATGTGGCAGGATACTTCAAATTATGTTTTGTTAGAAGACACTGTTTTTCCCAGTCTCTCCTTTTTATAGACTGTAGCTATTTATTTTAAAAATACATGATCTATATATATATATATACATACACACACCATGAGATTTTCATCTATTTCGGCCAAAATGGTAAATTTGTATCTTTAAAGAAACATGGCACATTTTTAATTCCCATTCTTCAATTCCTCATGTTAGAATGTTGTGTTTTACTATTTTGGAATGTATTCAGCCGTTCTTCGGGTCGGATCCAGCAATGCTTGGCATAGATCATTTGTTGGACTGAAGAAGCACTTCGATTTAGATGGATCACAATTGATTTTTCCTCCATAAACCTCATCTCTTTAATAATTACATTTTTGTAAAAAAACAAACTGTAAACAACTTAAAGGCTAAACTACTGGAACTTTGCTGGTGTAAGACAGGCTGTGTGTTATAACACAATTCCTGAAAATAGCGCCCAGTTACATTGTTTCAATATAATTAGATAATATTACCATTCATTTACATTCAGAAAATGTCATTTTTTTATTTTCTGATTGGTTTTAGCACAAGATTTCAATAGGAAAATTATCAATGAACTTTGGATGAATTGACATTCAATGATCTATGCTATGCTATAGGGCTATCGCCAGGTCGAGATAAGAAAAATAAAAAAGATTTGGTTAAACTCAGTGTTAACTATTTATTTATTTAACCCTTAGAAGTCTGTTTTTTTGTCTATTTTTTGTACTTTACAACTATTATAAATTATCTTTTAAACAGCTTTTTGTGGCAAGACTTCATATATTTTTTGATATAATTTTGTTTACAAATATTTTTTCATTACATTACACAATAATTTCAGAAAAATCGGAAATTTTATAAAAAATACAATTCTGAGTAGTACATTTTAAAAAATTTGAACCTCAAAAATAGAAAAAGAAAATGTGTTAAAGCAAAAATCAAAATGGTTGAAACACAACAAAAATTCATAAATCCTCTAAAATTCAAAAATCCAAACACTTATAGTGCCATTGTGCTTTTTTGTGGCAGAACTTTGAAAAACACGAACCATATCACAAGTCTTGTACTTCCAAAGGTTATCCCTTCTTGTCACCACTAGATGGCACTGATGGCACAGATTTGAAGTCTGCAAAATGAAATTGAAAGACGATCATGCATTTTAATTTAAAGTACATTGCAAATTTTGTCATCTCTTGTAATGTTCATTTAAAACAAAAAATATCAAAACTGATAACCTTTTGAAACCTACCCATTACTTGTGAAATTGAAAATAAACAATAGTTGGGTCGCACCATTCCTACTTAATTCAAAACCAGCGCATGCAGAAACTTACTTCACTAAAGTGTCACTTTAAAATCAAATTTAAAAGTATTGTTCATCTGTTAAAACTGTACCTTGTAGTTATGAGTTGGCATGAACAGAAAATCTGAACAGAACTTCTTCTTTCTGAAAAGTCTTGTTAAGAGTTGCATCCATGATGGAGAAATCAAATGTGTAAACTTTAATGTGTGGTGAATAATGTGGAACAATGATGTGGTCTCTGGTCGGTTTCGAGACGGAGCCAGATGCACTGCGGTGAATTGAGGAAGACCTCTGCTGGGTTGACTGTGTTAATCAGACAGCATATGTGTGTTAGAGTGTGCTGTGTGTGTGTGTATGTGTGTGTTAGGCTTGTTTGCTTTCTCTCGGCCGGTAGAGAGCAGGGCTGGCGGCAGCAGTGGCAGATGCAGCGGGAGCAGCGAGGAATAACAAAGGTGAAAGATGACCTCCATATGGCATTTCTGACCAGGAAAGAAAGAAAGAAGACGGGGGGTTAGGTGTGCTCCGAAGCAACACTCCTTTCTGAAGTGAGGTTTAATCAATAAAGAGAGATTACAGAAAACTATTACAGCGACGAAACACATAGGCTCCTCTCTCTCTCTTTCTCGCTGCTCTCGGCTTGTTTGCTGCCTCTGCGACCGCTGCCTGCCTATTGACTTGTTGTTTTTCTGACCTTTGACTCATCAAGTTCAGAAACGGGAGGTCTAGAGGAGAGACTGCAGGAAGCCGGCAGTGTGGCCCCCACTGTGTGCTCTTCTCCTCACACAAACATGTATTTTTCAGCGAAGGTCTTCGTGTTGTTTGTGCATACGTTGTGGACTCTGAACCGCCTGAATTAATTTGCAAGCCCCGTCATAATTAACCACATGCAAGGCCGGCTAAAAGCATTACCTTGAAAAAGAAATAGAACGCAAGAATTTGGAGAGTAAGCGTTTCTTAAACCCTCTGGGACCATTCATTTTGAGGCGCCCCGACAAAGCGGTAATGAGCCAACTAAATCTAGCCTGAAGTTAATTTGACATCTGCTCGGTTATTGTTGTTATTACTGAAATTCTCATTGTTGCGTTTTTTTGCTGTTTATATGTTATTCGTAAGAAAAAGAATACAAATTGAGTTTTCCACCATTCGTTGATTGGATTATTATAAACGTGACAGCTAATTTTAATACTCCATGATTACAGATTATTAATTAATGAGAGAACATACTCATTAATTGTTTGCTAATTAGGAAATAACAAAGGAGCGCTTAGCCATGAAACTATGAAAAATTGACTGTCTTTTGAGGCTTATTTGTGTAGGTGGGAAGCCGTGCATCTCCGTCTCTTTATGACATCCGGAGCTCGTTTCTTATTTTCGAATGTAAATATTACTAAGTGAAGAGTATCGCATCGTCTTCCCCTCTTGCGTCTTCAGTTACCATAGCGTAATATTTTATTTTTGGCTAATGCCTGAGTAAATGTATGCAGGCTGCAATAGAAAGCCATTCAGCAGTGGAGACAATTGACTTTGGGCTGCTTTTTGTTCCCGTCTGCCCCAGCGATGTGTCTGTAGTGACAAGATAGTGTACGGCAGAATGGCTTCTGCTCAGCAGGGCGCCTGGTCTCCTGAATGCTGTGGCCTCTCTCTCTCTCTCTCGTTGTCTTTTTCTTTCCATTACAAGGTTTGGTGTTTGAAATCAAAAAGGATTGACTGCATAGTGCCATAAAACCCTTTGCTTTCCACTGGTAGTAGGTGGGTTGGGGAAAAAGAGGGGATTTAGAAGAATAATGAAGGAATGCATGGCCATCAGGTTTTTGAGATTAAAAAGAAAGCAAATATTACTGTTTTCACAATGATTCACATGTTTTTTCAAAGATATGTTTGGGGTTGAACAATCACACATTCAAAGTGAATCTACTCATAGAATCCGAGTTTGCAATGTTTTATCCGCAAGATAAAGATTTTTGTTGGAGATAAAAAAGACAGTAATGCATATTTCCAGCACTTTCCACAGTTCAGATTAATTCTTAAACGTGTGATGGATGCGAGATGAAAAGGATCAGTTCTACGGCTATCGTTGTTAGCGTTGTCTCTGTGAGGTTGAAGAAATGAGAAGTAGATTGTATTGCAGGTCAGATTTAGTTCTCTTTTGCACATTCTTAAGAGTGGAAGTAACTTTCTCAATAGAGATGTTTTCTGCGAAGATGTGAAATTTGTGCGCAAAACTGGATTATCGCTTAAAGATATTTGTGAATAAAGCACTGTTACCATCAAACGAGTCCAAGAGAACCAGTCGTCACTTACTGATAAACTGGAGCCAAATATTAAAGGATAAATGGAAGTTGCTGCATTGAGAGAAGGATTTATTTTCGTATATAATACCTTGCTAGCATCTTCGTAGACGGAATGTAATATGTGCAGTCGTCATCTTGCTTTTGGAGGCGGGAGACTGCTCTTTGTTGGGACTGGAGACTTTGAAGAAGGAATTTTAGAAGGCCCAAAACAACATTTCAGATGTACTGCAAAAAAATCGGTTTGTTGGTAGTTCCGACAAACACATTCCTATTGCATTGCATTGGGATTTATTCGGCAAATGCATTTCCATGCACATTTTTATGCGCTTAAAATCAGTGGATTTGTGCTTCTATTTTGGATTTTTTGAAAGCTCAAGTGTCTTGACAAAGTGTAATTTTGATAATGCTCATTGTTTAACTGTCTGGGGTCTGAGATTTTCAGAATCTGTTTGACGTTGTTATTAATACATTGCCTCTTGATGCTATATCTCAATGCTCAAGCACACACTCTTATACAGAATGCCAGAGAAAACTGAATGCAGAGTGACAACGTTGATAAAGATCAAACCAGTGAAACAGTTGCAAAATTTAAAATGCAATTTCTCAACCCAATTTTAATTTTTCTTTTATAATTTTTCTGCAAACATTAATGGTTTGTTCTTTATTTATGCACACACACACGCACGCACTCACGTGGGTTGCTCTGATTCAGTGACATCTGATGAATCTCACATCACCTTTGAATTGTCAGATCTCCTTTGCAGCTTAACTAAATTGTGTTCTGTATTGAAACATTAAATTTTCATTTAAAAAAGTAAATGTTCCCACTCTGCGCTGCTGTTTTAATATTTTACATCCTCCCTCTTGCCCTGTCATCTGTATATGAAATAAGTGCAATTTGTGATGCGTTGTCATCAATAATTTTGTCAGTGGGGCGTAAAAGCTGTGAAAGAGCCATCCACCCACAGCAGTGTTTGTGTCGCATACGGAGCAAACTGTGATGTGATGAGCAATGCTTACATCGGCCAAACGTTCTGGATATGATATTTGTGTAACTCAATTCATACGCCGCTGTCTAACACGGGTCCCATTTGTTATTGACACAAGGTCCCTGCGTTGTTATGTGCAGTTTTATAGATATTTTCAATATTGTAAATGGTGGTTCTGCATCCAGTAATGGAAATAAAAGCTTTATTCTTCAGGGTTCTGTTCACTTTGATTTATGGTCAACATGACACTAAAATAAAGCCAAGGCTTTAAACCAAGGACTCACAGGGGGTCAGTGAAGGTCCTTAGTCTTTTTTGAGCACACATTAATTAATAAACGTGAAATGTTGGATACATTGCAGTAAAATGATAGCGCATCATTTTCCAATGTATTCTATACATGAAACGTGGTACTAGAACATTTTAACATTTTATGTCCTGCCCTCAGAGTTCATCTATTCCCCTTTCCAAGGCACTCTGATATTTTTAGATTTAGTTTTAAAGATATTTAGTCTCATGTGAGTTCTCATCTGCGGTATTTTAACCAACAAAAAGTGTAAAATTGTGTGTAGTTCTTTAAACCACATCCTGAGAGGCTTATTTTATGTCCAAAATCAAAATAAGATTTAGCTAATCACAATGAGTAACATAATCAGACAAACAAGGTTGGTGATCTCTTTACTAAGGTAGTTTTATTGTCTTGTAAACGATATGAAAAAACATATTTTCTAAATTCTAAATGCGTCCCTCCTAGACCACAAAGGTACAACCACAAGAAATCCAAATTTGTCTGACTCAGGTTTTTTTGTTTTTACTGGTACCACTAAATTAATTCTTAAATTAATTAATTTGTGACTCAAACTGAGAACCTCATAAAACCTTCAACCTCACAATAGTGGATGTTATCCGTCTGTGCAGAGACATAAACACTACAAAAAGTATTTGAACCCTAGGCTCAAATCGGCTCCCCAGCAACCAAACTGTTTACCCTAGCAACCAATTATCTGAAATTTCATCTCAGCTTTGTAAAATTATAGAGACACGAGGGTTGGTTTATATAACTTATAATGACAAAGGGATCATTGTATTATGTCACTGACCCTCCATAGCAACCAGGGTGTCTACCATGGCAACCATTTTAGCATGTGAGGAAAATCTTAGAGACATGGGGGTTGGTCTAAGTATTCATATTGGCATGAGGAATTTTACATTACCAGAAATACTAGAAATTCCACCTTGGGAACCATTCCATTTTGCCAATAAAATACTTTAAAATTGGCACTTTTACTAAGCAACATCAAAGTTTGTTCACAGACTTTAGCTGTCTAGTTATTTTTTGAGTTTCTTTTTAATTAATCTCTAAAAGAAGCTAAAACTACCATCTAGTAGCGTCTGTGTTAGCACTCAAAGAAGCTAACACTAAAAGCTAACACTAGCATTGGCCATCATTAGAGTCTTAGCTGGCCCTCAATGAAGCTAAAAGAAGCTAACTTGGTGTAGCTTGGTGTAAACTGTAAGTCAGGCACCACCTCCTATGTAGAGCTTTTTAGTTCAAGATTCAGTTTACTTGTAGTCATTTGGACTAACATATTAAAGCACTTCTTAGATGGGTGGAAGAGCTTTGCACAGCTCCATATATCAAAGCACGTATGAGCTGAAATTAAGGTAATATTACCAGCAGCCCTGGAAAGTCATTTAGGTTTCAGCAACCGAAACTTCAATTTTGCACTACTTACAATTATTCCACCTCCACTATACTTACAGAGCCGCAAATAACTCTTCTACCATTATTAATTTTGCAGGTGATTACACAATCCGAGTGCATTACTCAATTTGGCCTCAAAATCTTTACAATCTCCCACTTAGGTAATATCCATGTACTCGCCAAGGTTTTCTTAGGTCACAGCTCTAGGACCTTGGCTCCACTCGGCCATCCAAAAGAACCTGTATCACTGTCAGAATGCTTATTAGCACAAAGAGGGTCAGGTGGGAGGGGAGGGGAGGAGAGTGGTCCTCTCATTGTAATGACATCGCTATTTATAGATCTCCATTTCATTAGCCTTCTCTGTTTCAGTGGTGAGATTTTCTCAAGGGGCAGAACATGAAGTACTGTAGTGCACTTCCTTATGTACTGGCCTCATGTGTGTAAAATGAAGTGCTTATTGATGTTCATTTGCTTTTCTAGGGCACAAATCCTCAAAAGCAGTCTCTCGGTTTCTGTCTATATGTTTTTTTTTTGTTGTAGCACATATAAGTTGTAAAACTATATAAGTTTAAAATAAGTATAAAAGAAATGGTCAATTTAAAGAACGCAATGCAGTTCGAAAAAAAAGAAGCTATTTTATTAAATGTTGACACATGTATAACATGGCAACTTGTCAAAAAACAATTGTAATTTAGTTGAAAACTGACAGAAATGCAGCTCAGCCTTAAAATACACTCAGCAATCTTAGACTTAATTTTGAATATCAACGTTTTACTGTGAAATAGTCTAAAATAACTTCAATTAAAAGTTCAAGTACAATAATTTAACAAGTAACAAGTACAATAAAAGACATTAAAAAAGTAAGTGAAATTGAACCAAAAAAATAAATTATATATATATAATAACATGCTAAAAAAACTAAGTCAAATTGGAATAATAAAAAAAAAACTCCCATAATCCCATTGCAGCACATGTAAGAAGATGGTTTTAGTAAAAGTGGTTTAGATGTTCACTGAGTCAAATTTGTGCAGATGCATAAAACCTTGGCCAGTGCTGTTTGCCGTTCATAGTGTTATTCTCATGTGTGCACAGAAACCCAAATGTTTCCTTTAATGGCAAATTAGTGGGGGCCTGTGTAGTATCTTTTAGCCCCAAGCTGTATTTCAGGGTCTCATTCTCCTCTCAGCACTGCTTTGTTCCACTCTTCCTATTTGCAATCCTCAAACGAAGCTTCTGTGTTGTTTCTTCTGCGCCTCTTACGTTAGAATGATATACTGGACGCAGAAATGGGAAAAAGACTGCAATGCTATGAAATTTTAATCAGTCTCTTCTTCTGCTTTAATGGCAAATCATTCTCATTGGCTCCCTTGTTAAGTTTCTTATATTTAATTTATAATAAACATGGTGTTTTTCTGCGTCTGTGTGGATTTATGAATGATAAAAACTAGAGTGTGGCAGATGCCTCTAAAAATGGACTTGCAGGCATTCCTTGGGTTTAATCGCTGGAGGGGTTATGTATTGATTGATTTGCACTTATTTATTTAACACCAAGAAAGCGGTTTACTGCCATCGCTCACGGTGACCCTGGCATTTTTGGTTAATGCTCATACGTTTAATGCCTCCCTCTTTTTTAAGTGTACCATACACTGCTGTGAATAAATGACCCGCACTCACTTGACAGCTAGTTTTAAATCTAAACTAGTAAAAGAGTTCAGTGCTAGTGTTTGTTTTTGCAACCTTGGGAATCTTTTTGGAATCTTGGGAGAGGAAAGAGGAGTAATGTCGTGTTTCACATTCTCTTGTCTCTCGACTTGAACAAGAGAGATTTACACCGCATGTTGCTAACAGAGCTAGAGGGAATGCTGCTCCTCCATGACTCCTCCATCTTTATACAAACCATCAATTTAACAGCACAAAAGCCTGGACTAAATGTACATTGTTTCATTTTTAAAAGTAGCTTGAGATTTGTGTAAATAAACATTTTGGTTCTGAAACACTATACATTTATCGAAGTGAGAACAATTTCAGCAGCTGAATTTCTCGTGTTTTTAACATGTTTCTTTGGGTGGCTTTCGGTTCTTTTTCAAACGAGCACCTGTTCATCAAAATAATTAATTTTATGCTGCTATAAATGATGAAACCAATCTATTTCCTGACTGAGGTCGCCATGATAGTCATGTGATCAAAAAGTCGATTGGTCCAAATGGATTTATGGCAGTTTTTATCGTGTTTTAGAAAAAAACTAAAATGTAAAGAGCTTGAATGCACAAGTAAATAAAGGTTTTCTAGGATTAGGTACAGTGTACAAAATCTTTCTTTATCAGCTCTAAATTCTTTAAAACCCTTTCTTATTGCTCACCTTGAGTATAAGATAATTAACTGATAAAATATTCCAGCATCCTAGGCCACATGATTTTTTTAGATAAAGTCAGTGTTTGTGGTGTAACTAAGTTACACAATGTTATATTCAAATTGAACGTTTTAGCAGAAATCAGTTTTGTTGTCTGTAATGATTTCCTTGAAGCACTGAGAACCTTTGACCAACACTTTTATTTTATAAATATTAACCTTGAATCACACATTAATATTCGCATAACCAATCCATGCTCAGACTACAAATGTAGATTGATTTTAAAAATATTTAGACAGCACTAGAATACTTAGAACACTGAGATCACATCAAATGAAAAAGAGTTGAAATACAGCTTTAATTCTTTCTTACTGAATACAAAGTGTTCAAATTGAATCACACTTTATAGATAGTAAAACTTAGGTGCTATTAAAGATAAATTATTCGACAGTGCAGTTTATTCAGGTTTGATTTTAAAGCACTACTCCGTTAGATTAACATGCCAGCTATAAACCTGAAATCAAGTGGTAGTCAAATAAAAAGTGTCCAAGCTCCTGACTGATTCGTTGTCTACACCCAGTGCTTCAAACCAGTTTCATGCAGGACGTTTGGTGGGTTGTTGGCTGCGGCACGGCTCGCTCTGTTTTGAAACAGAGCTCATCTCCTCACCCTGGGCCCTTGAAGTTCATTTTTCTAAGCTGAAGCAAGGGAAAGATGGCGCGGGGCCAGCCCGAGCTGCACTAGGTGCTGTCTCATGTTTCAGATCCTGCTCTGGGCTTATGGTGAAATGGCTTAATTGGTGTCAGAGCCCTTGGGATACTTTCTCTCTCTCTTTCTTCGCTCTTCCTCTTTCTGGTTATCTCCCACTCTTTCGCTTTGCCTCTGAAAAAAGCAGCTTCCTCTGCTCACCTCATTGAAAGCTGGCCAGTATGAGCTGCCTGCATGAGGAGTGAGCAGCACCAGAACAATACTCGCTGATGTTTGGGATGACAGAAATGAATACGCACTCAGCTCCTGGGAAAGTGGTGATTAATGGCAGCGAGTCTGCGAACATCGTCCTCTCCTTTTGCTACACTTTGATGGGGATTGAAAAGCACTAGAAGAAAAGGGTCATGCTTTATTCTCTCCTAACGTGGAGGTCAAACTCGAGTACTTTATTGCTGCTTCGTGCCATCTTTTCTCTGCTTTTTCTCTCCTGTTCTTGCTTTTCCATCATCTGGGTTGTGTATTATTGTCAGTTGGAGGTCCTCATGGTGGTCTGGCTGTGATATTGTTCTAATGAGGTGTTGACGGTTGTGGAAGAATGATCGAGCCATTCATTGTCATTCCATTCTAGTGTTTGCAGTAATTATTTGTTTGTTTTTCTTCAATATATTAATATAGTGGATACTTGGTGAAGAAAAAAAATCTTACTTTCTCTACAAAACAAATCAAAGCTAAAGACTGCAACTGTTTCACATACAGATTCCACTGAGCTAATGCAATGTGAAAGGTCTTCTGCAAAAGTTAATTTTGGACCTTAGTTAAAATCATTCACACGGAAACTGCAGACTCGTTCCGTTCCTTCATATCGGTTCCAATGGGGTGGTTAATTACTGTCACAGAGTTTTTCTTCCTCACTCTGTTCGTTCGCTCTCTGGCAGTGGCAGGGTCCCAGGGACATCGCCTCACTTACTTGTTAATTCATTTAATCAGGGATCTTGGCACTCTGCTCTTCTTCTGGCTGGTGAAGTAATCTTATTTAGAACGAGACGCAGAGGAAACCGCATGTCCACGACCTGAGTCTTACAGTCTCGTCAATACAAGCACATACCCATGGCTTTTTTCAGGATTGCAGGATCTCTCCGTGAAACCTGTGAATGCAAATCAACCAAATGTGTTTTGCTATATCTTAACAGTAATCATAGAAAAAAGGTTTGTCAGCAGGGCCTCGCTTTAAAAGTGTAAAATTGAGTGAAAATTAGCCAAAAAAAAAAAAAACCCTATGCTTTGAAAAAAAAATTCTCAAATGTTGTGAAATCAAAACAAGGAAAGCCATCCAAAAATGATACAGACATATTCTCTTTTGAGAACATGAGTTCAGTATGACCGTGGCTGCCAACGGTACATGGAGAAGGGCCAGCTTTAATGGCATCAACCAGCTCCAACATCTTCCACATTATTCAAGCAATGAATCTTAGCAAAAGTAGGTAAAAACATAAGTAAATATATTTGTAAAGCATTAAACCAGCATAATGAAATAAAACAACTCCAGCAAGTCTCGAAAAATCACTCCCTACAAGCTCTCCAAAATGGTAAAGGTTAAACCAAAAAACTTTGAATTGAACTTTCATCAAATGGCTGGGTTGAGGATAGGCCCATCTAAATATGACACCATGGTTCTTATGGGGCGGTAACACTATGAAAGAAATCCCATTGACTTGAATGGGATTGTATGCGGCGATGCGAAAACGGAAGTTCCTGCCTACGCGGTGCGATTTTGCTGCAAGGAACTTTTTGACCTGCGATACCTGTCACATGATGCATCTTGAGCCCACACTTTGGCAAGGTCAGGTCAGTGAGCTTTTTTGATCACTTAATATGAAGCAATTGTACAATTTTAGGATGTCAGTATTGCTTTAAAGTAGATTAAAGAGAGCTCAAGTTGTATAGTAAATTTTTTATTTTTTAATGATGCTGTTTTGTAGGCGGGTTCAGCCCGGGTTGTTCATAAGTATATCTCTCCAAGGTGGTGGAGGGACCCTGCCCCAAGTGTTGGTGTTCAAGTATCATATGGTCTTGTTCACTATGGAACGAGAGGTTGACAGATGATCAGTTCAGCTGTAATGTGGTGGATATTACAATCTGTCATGGTGACCTGTGCTGCAACACGCTTTACAACAGTTAAAAAACTTATGTTACACTAAAAAATAGTATGCTACACAACCCTTTGTCTCTTCACCTCAGATGATTGTCCAAAATGGAGAGAAAGTGCAAAGGGGAAGAAATGGAAGTCCATTCGAACATTTAAAAAAAAGATGTTGATGAAAACAAATGTATCCAAACTTAAATATATTATTTTTGTATCACACAGCCAGCGTTACAAGTATCCTCTTGCAGCAGCCTTTAAATGTTGAAGAGAATTCAATGCCATGTGGTGGTCGCGATACCATTATCTGCCATGTCCTATAAGAGACGGCATACATTTTTAATCAACTATACCACCCGTCCTTGTTCATCTTCACATAGCTCCTTACGTTACATATCTGAGCTGGAAAACATGAGAAGCAGGTTTCTGCGTCTGTGATCGAGGGCCTCCGGTGAAGGCTCGCAGCTGCAGAAATGTAAAGTGTGGGTTTAGACATCGGCCACTCTGCTGACAGCTCGATTTTTGCTCACTTTTGCCTCTCAAATAAGCGGCAGCTCTGTCAGAATGATTGATGGCGATTTGTTTTACGTGGCGCAGTTTGAGATTTCTCACCCTTTTTCTGCCTAGCGAGGGCTTGAGAGTTTTTAAGAAGTGAAGCAATGCAAAAGAAATCCTGTCATTAAGAGACAGCAAGTGCTGAAAGGGGTTTTTAGTTTTACACGGAAACTTCACGTTGAGGAATGATTGTAAAGAACTAGTTAAACTGCCCTTTTAACTGGTAAGTTATGGCTGGTTACTTAATCAGAGCCATTTATAAAGAAGATAACGTTGAACTACCTGATTGAACCAAGGGTAGACAGATTTACATTTTGCAGTCCAATTTATTTATTAAAATGATTAAAAATGGTTTAGTATTGAAGATTTTACATAACTGGACAAAACTGTTAAGATATTTATTTACATTTATAGTTAAGCATTTGTCGCACACTTTTATCCAAAGTGACCTAAAGATCAGAAGTGATTCAAGTTCCAGTTAATTCCATGATTAAGTGCTTTGGAGGAGCAATTCTTTTTTAAGCTTCAAGGGCTCATGACAAGAAGAGTTTTAGAATGTTTGAGAATTCCACCAGCCAGGAACAGTGAATTTAAATGTTCTGGCGAGAGATTTATTGCATTTCTGTGATAAATATATTAAATGTGTGATTTATTTACATTATTTATTTACAAAACACTGACTTTTTACAAATCTGAACACACTGTCCCTTTAAAAAACAATATTTTTAAAGTTTTGTTTTTATTTTTATTATTTTTATTTTTTTGTTTGCTGCACATCTTGGTTATATCTGTCAAACAAATCATGTTATGCTATTGCATATTTGTGTTGAATTGAGTGTTTTCACAGTCAATTTTATTTTTTAATCTTAAAATTTTATTGCATCCATCAGAGTACATCATAAAATGTCTTAATTTCAGATTAAATGAATGCTAAAATTGTAATAGTTTGGCATGATCACATGGCACAATAAAATCAAGTGATTCAAAAAGACTTTTGTTCAGTTGAAGGATTAAAAATCAGATATGCAAAGATAGAATGTTTTACAATTTTATTAGAGGCAACACAAAGAAATTTAATTAACATGATTTTTGAAATGTACTCATGGATGTTTCCAACCCTTCTTAATTTACTAAAGCCTTTAATATGATCATGTAGACCAAGGCATCCTGTCCCATGCAAATGAAGATATACACCAAGGGCAAAGGGCGTTCCTTCATTTCCTCCTCGAATTAGAAACCCTTTCAACGTGACACAAGGTATACAGTAACATTTGTGTCATGTAATTGTAACTTTTTACAATTTTAGCTTTGCAAATGCGGCGCCTGCTCTGAGGGTTTAGCTAGCGTGTGCTCTGGAAATATTTTGAGCACTATATCAGTATGTGAGGGACTGTGTGTGTCCGTCCCTGTGTGTGTGTGTGTGCTGGTGTGCAGGGATGCTGGAGTAGCAGAGTTAATTTATTTAATGACTGAAGCTCTCCTGTCTCTCGAGCCTTGATTATTCTCTCTGCTTGATGAGAGAAAAGATAGAGTGCAGCAAACACACAACCATAACCACAACCACACACACACGCACACACAGACCTTGTAATATTAAAATGTTTATGTTTTATTAGCTTTCTTTGTACCAAACTTTGAATACCAGATGCACATGAAGTAAGCTGTTTGACTGAAGTATGATATAAAGGGATTATCAACAATTGTAAAAATTATTTAAACATGTTTGTTTTTATGTTAGAAAAAGTTAGAAGTATGTCCTTGTTGTATTACTGTATGTATGCATACAAAATCAGATTTTGTTGTTTAATAAAATATCCAAAAATATTAAACAATCTTTATACCAACTGTGATATTATGATGAATAGATATGTATTCAAAACATATCATATATTAATATCCAACACAAAGGAAATATAGACAAGTAATTTACAGAATGTTCAAAATTCAAAATAAGCCATCAAGCCATTAAATCCTCACAGAATTTTCTTGGATTCTCCAATGGTCTACATTAGCTCATCCGTATGTGTCTTGAGGCCCATGCAAAACCTCATTTGAGAAAACCATAACATAGAAGATCTCCAGTATCAAAATCCTGCATGCTTAAACTAGCTGAAGATAGGAGACTGTAACAGGTACAAGGTCAGCAACTATCCTGACTAAGACGACTGGCAAGTGGTCAAACTGAACTAAAGAAACTTTCCAGAAACAGATTTCCAGAATTTAGGTTGCACTTAGTTGGATTTAAAAACTGAAACTAAAAACAAGTCCACTGAATAAGTTTATTAACTTTAATTTAATGCTATGACATATACTAAATAACTTAGTGATTATGTTATGTATTATTAATTATGGATTATTTTTATTTTTGAAAGTAAATACAACCTTTTTGGTTCTGGTAATGGCTGAAACTTGAGCAATAATTATGATCAAATGTCAACTTAGTGTCAAATTGTGATTTTTCTTTGCCCTTATTTGTAGAGCACTTTGTCTGAAAAATGACATGTAGAATAATTGTTTACTTTCTTTTGAAAGGCACCGTGAAATATAATGTATTATTATTATTATTATTATTATTATTATTATTATTATTATTAATATTGCAAATAGTCTTTAAATAAATTATAAGGTAATTTAATAGTAGATTTTCCAGTTCCTTGTGCAAGGTGTAGACCCATGGGCACTTCACGATATCAGAGATGGTATCTTCAGAAGAGAGGTGCTGGACCCTTGAGCTGAACCTCAATGAAATCACAACATGATGGTGGCTCAGAGGATGAGCTAGAGAGAGAGAGATGAAGAGAGAGAGAGAGAGAGATGAAGAGAGAGAAAGAGAGAGAGAGAGAGAAAGTCTATGTATTGCATTTCCATAAGCCTTCATCAGCAATCCTGTAAAGGGTCGCACAAACTGGAAATGATTTCTTCAGGCAAAGGCTGTCAAGTATTATTCAAATAGCGCCAGGCTCATATTTGAATAACAGCCGACATTTTGAATTAATTAATCAGCCGAGATAGTCCAGGGCCTTTTCTCATTAGTGGACGGGTCAGGCTGGAGAAGATATATACTCTGGTGATGATATACTTGTCTTTTATCCTGATTTATGGAGATCTGTGATCTCGTACAATTTGTCAGAGGTTCTGGGAGCTTGCTAAAAATAAATAGATAACAAAACAGGACAGGGTATATTTCATTTCATGAACTTTGATTGATCTGGCAACTCGGGGGAATAACCCCTTTGCATGAGCAAAATGTAAACACCAGATGGTGAATTCTGTTGATTTAAAATTTTTTGTTATTTGCTTTTACAAAGTTGCTTTGTGAGTTGTATTTTTTGAAGAATAACTGTAATACTTGTAGGTTTATTTCATTGTTTGATAGTTGTTCATTATATTCACTTAAACTACCCAAAAAATATTTATGGTACTGTAACAACAACAATCATCATTGTTGATTTTACCTGTATTATTATTATTATTATTATTATTATTATTATTATTATTATTATTATTATTATTATTATTATTATTATTATTACTAACAACAACAATATCGAAATTACTGTCAGTTCCACAGAACTGTGTCTTGTTCTAAAGAGTGACTCGAAATGATGTGTGTCTCCCCTCGGTTTAAATAAAAGTCCTGTAGAGTTACTGACAGTCTACTGTAGAGCATGCTGTCTCCTTTCTTCTCTTATTTGGCACAGTGCAACTATTGCAGTCTTGCTACTGTGTTTTGAAAGGTGCATGATTTAGCAATATTATATCAAAAACAGCAGCTTGGTATAAAGGAAAAGACTTTAAACACTTTACACACACACTTTGTTTGGAGAGCTCATGTTTTTAAAGGAAATAAATCTCAAATCAACAGCATCTGTCGGTACAGAGCTAGCTTGTAGAACTTAACTGTGTATTTAAAACTGCAACCGTTGAGTGCTTTTGGAAAGTAAAGGAATGCTGGTTTGCGGTTGGGTGTTTATGGGAGTTAACACATGCTTGTGACTGTCGAGTGAATGAGACTTGCGCTTACGTTGTAAATGGTGCAAGAGAATGTGTAAATGCAACACTGTAGGAGTACATGCCTGAAACAGCTGCTAACTCCCGTTGTGGCTGAGTATGTGTTTTAGCATCAGACGTACACAATAACAAGTCATATACACTAGCTGCCATGCAAGACAGTACTCCGCAATGAGGTGCGTTTCATTGGTTAGTTGCCAGAACCTGACATTCTTGTAGAGAAAACTCTACAAGAACGTAGAGTAAGTTCTCTTAAGAAACTTACGTTTACAAATTGAAAGTAAATAAATTGACCTCTGCATTTTTCTCCTCAATGTATTCATATATTAAAACTCAAATAATTATGAGCAAATAAAAGCAAACTATGCTTAATTTAAAGTTTGGATCATGATTTAACAATATAATGACCACAAATACATAAATGTGACATAAATCTTACATAAGCTTGGGATGCTGTGCAAACTAAGCACACACTAGTGAAAAGCAGTGCTGACAATGCTGCTCCACGGCTCACAGATTCTGAGGCTCTGTCATGAAATCTGCCGCTGTCATTTCCTGACAGTAGAGAAAGATATGGAACCTGTGTTGCCAGATCCTCCTCTGTGTGCCTTCCGCTTTCTGTTGCCGTGTTATTTAGCTCAAAATTACAGCCTCATTATGATTATAAGGATGAGAGGGGGAAGCTTTTAATTAATGATATGTAAATGGTACTGAATTGATTATGTTACGATATCAAGAGAGATGGGGAGAAGCTGTGGCGTAATATGTTTTAATTAAGGATTAATTAAAAATGATGGCAATTTCAGAAAGCCTCACAGAAATAACTGGAATTTACTGTCTGTAAGGAATACATCCGAATGGCTTGTATTTATAGCATGGATATTTTTAAAACTCGTCCCAAAGAATTATACATTATCTCTGATATAATTAGGACTTCTATCTTGGTGGCCCACCAATTGCTGCAGTGACTGTGGGTCTTTTAACTATCTTTCATTCCCCACTGTTTTGTTTCATAGAGCGTTTTGTGCCGTGTTTAACTTTTTCAGTTTGATTTAAAGCTGAATCTTGAAACGCTTTGTTAAGGTACTTAAAGCAGTACTCAGATGAAAATCTCAATTTTCCGAGATTTTCAACAAAACAGTGACATAAGTGTGTATGCAACTGCCCTACACTACAAAGGTTTGACATTCTGTGAAAAGTAATGTTTTTTATATCACAAATCATAACTCATTTTGCTGTGTGTGGGTGTAAAGAGACAAACGTTTTGATTTATCATATTTCTTGGACTACGCTGTGTTTCCAAAAAAATGTACAGTGTATCTTAAAATCCGGTACACTTATCTATTATTAATTCTGTTGTGCACACGAACCTCGAACCAATTTTATGTGGTACACAGTGTTCTGTCAAAATATTTAAGTGCGACTTTGGAAAGCTAAAAAACAGTACCATTTGATGAATTGCCGGAGCATTCGATTGTGGTCAGTGGCCTCGCAGATTAAAATGTATGGTGCTTAGCATAAAATTATGGTGCGTACCAAAATGGCACCTGTTAAGAGACATGTTTATGATCCAGATTTTAAACTCAACGCAGTATAACATGGGAATACAGCAGCAAATTCATTCTGCGTGTTCAAGGAAACAACTAAAGCTGTTATCCAAGCATCCAACCATCAAGGTCTCGATATCGTTCATTCAAGATTCTAATAGTAATAATCAAACCTGGTGTATCTTTTTCCTCCTAAATGTGGCTAGGCTTTTCTTCTATGTATTTATTTATTTATTAACAATCTGTTAAGGGCTAAAAATACAGCAAAAATAAAAGGATTGCATTGAAAGCTATAGGAACATGTGAAGAACTCACAAAGAGCTGGACGAGGAAGACAACAAAAGTGTTCGACAGTTGACTCTCTGTTTCTCAGAGGAAATTCAACAATAATACGCTCATGAGTGATGAAGGAAGCAAGAAGATGTGAGTGGAAGTGTACCACTTTGTATTTTATGTGTCCAACTGAACCACGTTGCGACTTATAGTGAATGTGTAGAATAAAGTTTGACTTATTAGAGTGTCATAATCCAGTGCTCCTTTTAGCCCCCCAAAATATGGTGCACCCAACAACTGATTGTGACCTTGAAGTCTTATTGGTAAGCCCCAGTTTTAAATCATGTTTTTTTGAGACTTTTGTTGTCTCTTTTTTTATATTCTAACCTTACTAACAAAAGATAATGCTCTGAATAGCCCACACTATAGACACCAATGGATGTTCAATCTAGACGATAGGAGTTGATGCTCTGAGCTCGGGAAGAGCTAGACTAACCTTTATCTCACCATTCTACAGTTCATATGTTGGGAGTGAAGATGCACTTCTCAGGAATGCTGGAAGCCTTTGTTCTAGCACGCGAATCAGAGGATATCTCCCTAGTGCTCAGTGGAAGCACACATGGGATGGGAGAGTGTACAGTAGGTGGAGATGGGGTTAGATGATCCCTGGTGGTAGGCTTTGATTGGAGTGCTAAGTTTGGTGTTGAAAGGAAGAGGGGAACGTACTGCTGGAATCAAATCCCGGAGGATCAGTTAAACCTTCTCTACAAAAACACCTCCATATGAAAGAAAGGCCTAACAGAAGAAATCACATGAGCAATGTTTTAGTAAACACGTGGAAGAGAGAAAGACACTGATTGATCTTGGTTTTATGAGAGCCTGCGTGATACTAACATATTTTCATATCATACACAGTTATTTTATTTATGAACACTGAAATATATTGAACGCTTTTTAAATGTCAGAAGCAGTTGGTGTCGCGGAGGGAGTTGTTTTTGCAGGAAACAAGGCTCTTTTAGTATGCTGTGAAGCTTGCGAGAAGCAAAAACAGCATGCGTTTGGGCATATAAGATGCCATGAGACTTCAAACTTAGCCAAACATTAGATCTGAGTTTCTTAAGGGGAGATACAGGTGTTCTGATAGTAGATTTGACACTTATTTGAGGAATAGGTAGATTTATATCAATTATTGTTGCTTTTTGTGCATGAAAGAGTGTCCCAAAACTTTTTTTTAATGAAGGGGAAGGGCTAAGATGAAGGGGTATGTAGCCCTCTGTCCCCAAGGGAACGCTCGAACCACACTGCAAAACAAAGACACAGCTATGTTAGTGAAAACCATTGTTTTATGCTAGATTTTATGTCCCATCTCTATATAGATGTCAGTAAAAGTGGTTTACACAAATATTGTGCGATTATTGCCTAATAACATTTCCATTCCTTCAACAAACCTTCGTCCTGAAACTTTTGGATGTCGAATAATTGCAACCCTTTTCCTTAACCATGAGTTTCAAGGGCTGAAGGTTAGCCATAGGGGAAGGGAAAAGGTGTAGGGGTAAGTGAAATGGAACTCATTAGCAGTGTAGACTCTACATCTATAGCAGCAGGAACTATGTGAATAGCAGCAGGTGCTAAAACTTGTGCATCTACATGTTAAACGTCGAATGCTGAACAAAAAGAGCGTTTAAGATTACAAAATGGAGATAGACAGTGATAGAAGTCTAAACAGCTTCATGGTGCATGCTAGAAGGACAGAACAACTGAAGGGAGGTCAGCATGTAAACAGAGGGGGTGGGGGATCAGTTCCAGTCCCCACAGAGCATCTCTCTCTCTCACTCTCTCTCGCCCACCCACCCATGACTGGTCGAGTCTCGCTCCTCTCTTCAACACCTGCAACCAGTTGCAATACATCACTGTCAGGTCCTCTTTCCCCACCCATCCGCACACGTGTGTATGTGTCTGTGTGTATTCGGGGAGAGCTGAGCGCTCCTGACACACACTCTGCCCGCTGGGAGTGCTTGTAGGTGAGGGTGCGTATGGAGATGCCAGGGCCCCTCACCACCCTCCACTGCTCTCACACTCTGAATAGCATTCAAATGGAAGGCTGAGAAGTTTTTTTGTGATGTAAAAGCAGTAGAAGCAACTAGAGTTTTAGCTACAATTAGGACATTTTAATCAAGCTTGCACACAATGTAGCTAGAACAATGTTGAACTTGTCATCAAGCAATAGACATGTCACTCTAGAATATTTTGCTATAGAATATTCACACAACAGTTGAGTATAGTGTTAATATTTGCAGTCAAAAGGCACATTGAGGTACATATTGTTGATTAAAGCTCACTAATTAGGTATACCTCATTTTTCACAAAATATCTGTTATTGGAAGACACACTTATGAGCAAACAAAGTCAAAACCAAGCCATTATTTCTAAAACCCATTAGCAATGATATTTGAACTATTAAAGTTTAATACATTTAACATAAATACATGAATACATTTCTTTGTACGTAAAAAAAAATACTTTTTAGCAGCATTTAAATATAAAGCATTTAGAGAGGGTGCAGACCCAGAGTTTATTGTTGCTGCCTGAATTAACAGCAGTTTTTTCACCACTGGTTTCCACCATAGTGAAAAAAACATGGATGTCTAGTGAATCTAAATCATCCACATGAATGATCCCCTGCGCTGAAATGGAAGCTTGTCTAGGGTCTTCCTTTACAAAATGTGAAACCCCCAAGTTCTTTACTACAGAAGAAAAATAAAACATTTCTGAGGGAGGAAAAGAAAACCAATTAAAAGCAATGTTATTTTCAGTGTCATCTTGTCATTTTTTTCTATGGAAAACCAATCCAAATCTCTCCACGAAAGGTTTAAGGTGAGCATGTAACCAGCATGGCGTGTTCAAACTCCAGATGATGGTGCATATTTCCTACTGTGAATGAAAAAAAAGGAAAAAAACGGTTTGACTTTGGAAATTTAGTTCATTAAAGTTCCCCACATGAGTCTGGACTCAGATTCCTGCTTTTACGAGTCTGTGGTCAGCAGCCGTTTGGCTCAACAGGGGTACAGGACATGAAATGGGGCCTGCATGTTTGGGTTGTGCGTGAGTCATCTTGACTGGGACAGAATTACTGCAAAGTGTGAAAGCAAACTGTAATGGGGTCATTTGGAAGGCAATTGGTAAGGGTTAATGTAGTATGGAAAGATGAGGTGAATCGGAATGATATTTTTGTGACCTGATAATGTCTTCAAATGAAAAGACGAGTCATGAGCTGAGCAGAAGTAGTGTGTAGGCAGCGGAGGTAGGATGTGAGAATTAAAAAAGAAAAAAAATTCACTGATATAAAAATGAATGCAGTCTCTCCTTCCATTGCACAGTCTTTTTAACATTTCAGCGACCACTGAAGTGTTATTTTACAGACATTTTGAACAAAGCCCTTCATTGTGCTTTGCAAATTTCTGAAATCATTTCCTGTATCATCAAGGAAAACACCAACATGAGAGCATGACAACATAAAATGTCACTTTGAAGGACGGCTTTGTAACCGAGCACCCGGGCCCCTATGACATTCAATACTCGCCACATGTTTAACATTATATGTGGGTAAACAGTGCTGTGTCCCACTCTTCTACAGAGTTAAGGGATTCAAAAGTATCACACTGACAGAGAGGAAAAGAGAGACGAGAGCAGGAGAGGAGAGGGGAAGAAAGGTGGTCCAAGGAGTAGAAGACCAAGCTCTATACCTCTAACATATATGGGGATAGCCACTTTGGATGTTATCATTCTATTCTGAATGCATTCATGAGAACTCAATTCTTATGACACTGTGGGTATATTCGGTACCTACTTCCATCAAAATAAAAACACATTACTTTGCTTTGGAGTCGAGATGTGTTTAGGGTAAGGTGCATTTAAAATTGAATAGCATGTAAAAAAATTATATTAATCCTTCTGTAAAGTAGACAGTACATAACAGTATATATATATATATATATATATATATATATATATATATATATATATATATATATATATATATATATATATATATATATATATATTGTTATCATGGTTATAATAGGTTGATACAACCTACTGTACCTACTCAGGGATGCAAGTGAGTTGAGTAGGCCCCAACTAAACTTTATGTATGGAGAGGATAGCAACTGATAATGACCAAATGGCATGGTTACACCAGAAACCATTAGATGCGTGAGCTAGATCTTTGGCACAATTGCTGAGTGTAATTTTGGAATGTTCTTTTTTCCATGGAGGAAAATCAGTTATTTAATTAGAAATCCTGTCTAGAATACTGTTATTTTTTTTCCTGGCTAAAGTGTGTTGTTTTTGAGAAAACGGGACAAACCCTCAATTATTCCGCAAAAAATTCTCTGGAAAACAAGGTAGTACGCAACTTGTACAGCTTCTACTTGCTTATTCATTATATATATATATGTATATATATATATATATATATATATATATATATATATATATATATATATATATATATATATATGGCAATGATCTCGTTCAAAGCATTTGCGTTAATAGATCATATTTATTATTGAGGTAATTGTCTCCAGACACATAGAAAGAAGACAGATCATTTTGAAAGTGTGCTCACTGAGACTGTTTTGTGCTTGAACTTCACCAAGTCATGTAGTCTGTAATCTCAGTAGCTTTATACACTGTAATTTTTGTAGTTTGGCCCATCCTTAACATCCTTAACTTAAAAATAACACCACATTTTTACCCATTATTGTGCAAGTTAGTGTGCATTTTAAAAATACAAAAATGTTCTGGTGGGAACACGCATTACTTCACAAATCCTTGTGATAATAACGATTAAGCATTTCACTAGACAAACATTGATTTTACAAAACCAGTTCTTGCAGTACTTCCAAAAGACATGCTGATCCTCCACTCCAACCAGCTTAAACTTTGATCAAAGCCAAACTTTAAGGTCATTCATGTGAATTCCCCCAGAGGTGTTGGTGCGCGCTGGAGCGTAGACTTGATGTGTGTTTGTGTGAGAAAGGAAGGATTGTACAGTCAGAATGCCCGAGCTGGATCACTGAGCAAGCAGTGAATTATCATCAGTCCAGGGGTCCAGTGTGCAGACTTCTCTGATGGTCTTCAGCACCGCAGTCGGACAGCAGTCATGATGACCAAGGATTCCTAGAGAGAGGATGTTTTATCTCTTTTATCTCTTTCCTTGAGTTCACCTTGTGAAATGCTCTCTCACTGAGCATGTGTGGATCTCTCACAGGCTCTTTATTACTCTTTCTCTCACACACACAGACACAGTGGATGTCTTTGCTCTCCTCCTGAGCCGTGGGTTTGGCTAGAAGCCGGCTACTTCAGCTGAAGCAGATTTTCCCAGGCTCCCACAGGGCCATTTGAGCATGATTCCCATTGGGCTTTAACCCATTATCAATGTTCCAAATCATTTACAGAGAATCTATTGAGTCTTATACAGTAATGAAACTACTTCTCATGGCCTTCACTCATTCTCTCTCTCTCTCTCTCTCTCTCTCTCTCTTTCTCTCTCCTTATTTATATGAAAGTCAAGTTGTAAAGTGCTGCCCTCAACTCTACTTCTCAGTTTTCAAGGAGGCCACCGCTGTCAAAAGCCAATGTTTGATTTGATTCAAAGAGCTTGAAGGCAAACAATTCAGTGATTGCAATCAATGTGGGGCTTGAAGCCTTTGAGTTTGATGTGCCGATGCCATATCACTTACCTCATACACTGGAAGGAGGCAGAGCAGGGGCTCGTACACACTTGATGAATCAGTAATGTGTTTTGGAACTATTTTTCTTTGTTGTTTCTGTGTTAAATACGATAAAAAAGTACCCAAGATCCATTTTTTATCACTTAACACTATCCCTTTGTCCTTCCTTTACACCTATCTATTAATCATGATGAGTCGTTCATGAATGATTTGTTATGGTTTTTCAAATTCAGCTCGTATTTTAGAATGAAAGGACTCTGAGGTAAAGAACTAATCATTTTGGTTTCCAGCAGATACTGCATTGGTGAACATTAGGGAGCATGACCCGTTAACGTCAGTGTGTGAAACAAAGGGAACTTGAACCTAAAGACTAGTCAGAACAGTGGTAAAGTGAACCAGATTAAAGACCCAGGTAGGCTTAGGAAGGAACACAGGTTCCAGGAAGGAACACACAACTTTTAAATGGCATTTTACCAAAATAAACTAAATGACTCTGAAAAAGATTTGTTCATTTTGCTGAACAAGACTCAAAGATTCGAGTGGGTAAAATTGTCCAAACGTCCCATCACTACTAACCATTCAAACTAAGGGCTAGCGGATACATTTTAAACGTATGAACATTATGAAATTATCATTTGAAGTGTCATATGTGAGTTTATTTTGCAAAGTTAATATTATTAATCTAACAATAGCAGATTATCCCTATAAAAAGCAATTTTTTTTAAGTGTTGGGCTGGATATCCTTCGGAATGGGGGACTATACACCGTTCATTTTCACCTTCAATTAAAAATGATTTGGTACACCCCTTCACCTCAAGGGAATGCACTATGGGGTAGGAATGGAACTCAGCATACGTGTACCCCAGCTTTTTGACAAATAAGAGCTGGTATAGGCTCTTATTTTGAAATTTTCTTTCAACTTTCTAATTTAAGTATGAAAAAAAATCCTCTAAACTTTTCTTACTCAAAATTAACTTGAAAGGTTGCAGCTTCAGTGTCAGAATATTTGGCTACGTTCATTTGCTTTGGAATCAACATAAAGTACATCTGTATTTTTCTAGCAGAGCCAGCCTGCAGTGAGCATGTGCCATCCTCTCGCTCTATATAGACACCTTCTCTGGTCTTTAGGGAGAGCCAGTGCTCCCCTTTATCTCCACTCAGCAGACATTGCTTGAGAGATGAGGAGATTAACGCTGCCCTCTTTTGTGTAACATCGTGTCTGCATTCATGGGAGACGTGTGATTGAGGGCGGTGAAGAAGTGCTTAGGGTTTCTCTGTTCACTATGATGTGAAGGGTAAAACTCTCATACGGAATTCATACATCCATTTTCAGTTTACATGCAACATGCATAAATTGGTTCAGCTTGAATAGTGATTCTACATCAAAGACTGTAACAAAAAACTCTTATGTCTCTGTACGCCTGTGAAAATGTTCCATACATCTATGTATTAACATCCAAAAGTTAACATATTTGGTGCATTACAGCACCATAAGGGAAAGGGGGAGAAGGGGTGGAGGGCCAAGGGAAAGAAAGAAAAAAAAATCAATGGCACAATCTTTTTCTTTTGCCTTCTCCAATCCGTAATTGAAATGGAAAATCAAATGAACGGCGAGTAGATAATTGTTTTATCAATATTCCCGGGCTGCCCTACAAGGGTCACCGGCGAATGATCACGAGGCAGGGATATGACGAGGACGAAATGCGAAATTGAACAGCTAGGAGGCAATAAATCAGTCTTGACAACTAAGAGTGACCAGCACGTACCCACAGCGACCTGTGCATCCCCTCACAGCACCTGTCTCCAGGCCTAGAGCCAATGGAGAATATTCATCTCATCATGCATCTCTTGTAACATTCTCATCATAAGCTTAAGAAACTTCCAAGAAAGCAAGCTTAATGGTTACCAAAAACAATGAATTACATAATTTAAAGTTGAATTATATTTTTCGTGTGAGGTGTTTTTACGTTTTTTAAACTTGACAAAACGAATCTACCTGCAAAGTCTAACTTTCATGAAAACAAGAGGACCAATAGGGGTCAATGGTTTTTGTGATGGTGCCAACTCAAAAGAATGTTAAAGTTTTTTTTTTTTTTTTAACCAAGGTTTATGTTTGTTTTTTAGTTTGTTTTCTTTGTTTGATATTTTTTGTTACCTAAATAATTAATCATCAATGAAAACCATAGTGTGTTTGAATTGTTTATGTGCTTTATTTTTACCAATCATTTTCAAATTTAGAGTTTTGTTGTTTCTTTGTAGCATGTTCTATGCAGGAGGGTCTGAGCAATTCGAGCTATGTGTATAATAAATAAATAAATGCTCAAAAAATGTGTCAAAATGTGTCAAATACAAGTATACGGAGACATGCAAGGATGAATAGAATTGAATAAGATCCTTCATGAAAAAAAACATACTAGCAGAAACATTGAGTGATTCAGTGATCCGTGAAATTTTTTCAATTGTTTGCAATATACGTCACAAAGTTCGCAAAGGAATTTTCATTGTTGTCTGTTTTTTCCTAATTGCTGAAATGTTATGTGAAATTGTGAACCCTATTTATCAAGCAAATGGAACTGTACTAAAATACAATCAAAACATTTGTAAAAACAATGGAATGTTTCAAAATTCTGTTTACTCAATGTTTTAAACACTTTGTGTTTGTATATTTTTTTCTCTGATATTTTCCCATGTCTCTAATGCCTTCAATGCGCTGCATATAAGACATATGAATAGCATTAAAATATTTAATCCCAATAGTATAAAAACCTGGTTATATGAACCCAGAAGAACCTTATAATTTCCTAATTTTGAGTGATTTTTTGTCCCTTAAAGCTTTTCGGACACTTTTGAAAATCCACATGCTAAATCAGACATCATTCTCTTCAAATACAACACACACCATCACCAGATGTTGACACAAAATATGAAATTGATTTGGTTGACGGGTGTTAAAGAGTCGACAGCGGAATGTCACAAACAATGAATGGTGGCAGCCGGAGAGAAACAAAATCAATAGGGAGAGGTAGATGCGGTGGGGTGTTTAGAGAGGGACTTGGCAAGTGCCCGCCGTCCCACTGCTAAAGATCCATCTTCCTGGACGGTTTGATCAAAAAGGAAAGCTGGATGGGTTTAATGAAGGACGCATCTTGAGAAAGCTGACAATACAGATGTGGATTGAGCAGTGCAACATCAGAGCAGACTAGTGTCAGTCTGACTTATTGAAGATACATCTTAATCAAATGTGCCGAGGCAGTAGGAAGGGATTGAATCCTCTGCTCTGCTCAATTTATAAGAGGGTGTTGATAGTGAGATACAAAAAGATGTCGTTTTATTGTGCAATGGTTATTTTTCCAATTGGTCAAATGCTGTAGCTTTTGTGACATTTTAGTGATGCTTGTTTAACAAATGAAAAGAATTATACCTTAAACTCTAAAATATCCTTATGAGCCTCTGATAACTTAAAAAAAAGTTTTGATTTAAAATAGGCAGTTATTATTTTCAGAATTTCCAAGATAATCAAGTTTTACCTACAAAAAAAAGTAAAAATCAATAGAAACCAAAAGCGAAGATTATTTTGGTGGTAAAGTGTTTTTTAAAAGATGGCATTTATCATAGAATAGCCTGTTCTTGACAGTATTGTTCTGTGAATTATTTAAAAAAAATATATTTTGCAAAACTGTATTGTGAGAACACTGGGCACTGTGAGAAAGTCTAATAATTGTGACTTGTTTAGAACCGCAATTGTATTTCATTCAAAAGAAATCTTCAATTGTAGTTTGTTTTAGATTTAAAGACAACACCAGCAAGCAATGCTTGAAATGTTATGTTGTCCTTTATTGTATTGTAACAACCACAGGGCTTTTGCTAAGTCTCCAATTTGCTTTCTATCTGCAGAAAAACCTATTGTTCCTCTGATTCATCAGACTCCAATGTGTGTTTAAATTATATTTTTTTTTTTCTTCAGCTAACTATAGATATTCACAGCTTTTGGTCAATTGAAGGATTGAATGGTTAAAGATTTAATCAGCAATTCGATTCAAAAGGTTTCTGAAATATAGTCATTTACTTATTAACTTTTTTTTTAACGGTGAGATTCTTCTTAGTCACACTCAGTGAACAGGAAAAAGAAAACAAATAAGTCAATGACTACTTTAATGTAGTGGAAACTAGGCTTGAAATATTGTTGAAATGTTGACTTTGTTAAAGTTATCAACACCTTCCTCTGTGAGTCCAGTAACTTTATTGGGGCTGCATTTGTGAAGCCTGGACCATATGCCACTTCCTCTTTAGCTGGGATTATGCCACCATTACTGCTGATAAAGGCTGTTTACAGGCTTGGCGCAGAGATGGTGCTTAGGGCGTTTGGAAACTGGCACTGGTCTCAGTAGAAATGTTTGGCTGATGCCAGCTGCTCAGTGCTTCGACCATTCTGTTTCGTAACAAGTGCCCCAAAACAAGAACCGCTGACCATTCATTGGGTTTATTCTAGCTTGAATTGCCATCATGGTTCTATTTGGAAATGAAATTGTCTTTCACCAGTGGTGTAGATGTACTAAGTATAAGTATTTAATTAGGTTTAGCATGATCTTTGTAGAACAAACATGGAGGATATTCGATGTTGGGATGAATCTGCTTTATTAACTGTTTAGATTCAATCCTTATCAACCGGTCACTGTACGACAACAGGGAGAATTTAAACTCAAGTAGAAATGATCTAATAAGAGATGAAACTGCGGCCAGCGTACATGTTTGAGCTAAACTTTAAAGTTTACATTTTCCTGAACGAAATATACTGGAGCATTACTAAATAGCCAACTGTGATGAGACAGTAGTGGACACACAACGTTTATACCACATTTATATGTGTTTTCTCTAAACTGTTTCAAGGTATCCAAGCTGAGAAATGTAACTGTAGGTTTAGTGGAGCAATTATTAGAAGCAGATTCATTGATAAACAAGTGAGCTCGTGTAGTAAAGGAGAATAAAATGATCAAGGAATGGGGCGGGGCTATATGTCAAGCTATCTAGGTCACTAAGCAACGCTTTTTAAGTAACAAATGAAAGCTTTTTTGTAAGAATACTATTTATTCTTTTTTTGCAATTCTGTCAAATCTAATATATCGAGCCCTTTTTAAAGTTAATAGTTAACAGTTAACCCCCAGAACTGATTGAGGTCATCAGATTCAGGTACGATTAACATGAAACAAAAGACAATAATCAACACATTTTGAAAGCCTTTGTTTATTTGTAATAATCAAGAACAGTTTTATCCACTGATGTGTAAAGTTACATCAGGCAAATGTTCCAAACTGTTGATGACAGAGAGTGAAACTTTCATACTTTTTTAGACAAATATACTGTGTCTTTGTGAGAGGTCTAAGAAAGGAACCTATTGCTTCCTGAACATTGATTGTACTTCCTTCCGATCAATTCAGCCTTCACAGCGTCAGTCAATGTGCATGGTACGTGCAGCAATGCGCTATGATAATGACCCGTTCCCATGACACCAGGGGGCCCAATGGCCTCGTGCGTCTCTAATTAATAATGTAAAATCAACAACTGTCTGATTCCCAGGCAATTGTCTGGCCATCCTTTACCTGCTCTTGTCAGGCTGATTCCTTTCATGCAGGCTCATCTGTCTGATAGAGAGAAAAAAACAACAATGAAAGAATGCGTCTCTATTCAACTCGAGCCAAGACTAGCATCCACAGTGCCACTGATTGAGTGTATTGATTGGCACGACGGGAATCAGCCGCTTTGATCAAATGTCCATTGAGGCGGATGTGTCTGCACATGATCTGCTCTTTTGTTGGCTGATTTCTTAGCCAACAACATTGAGTGCAGAATTTTTTTTTAAAGATTTCACATTCAGTCCACAGATTCCATTATGTTTAGAAAATCCATATATTTACAGTCATAAATCTGACAAATCCAATACATGATTGTGAACGTTATATCCATCCTTCAAAGATCTTACTTATTGATTTCAATGATTTTTAAGCGTTTAACATCACATTTCTATGGCCCTTTATGTCTTAAGGCTTTACTGCTTTATTTTGTTAGGTTGGCCATCTTATTTCACCCCCAACCCCCCTCTCTCTGTGCTCTTTGGGTGCCCTGGGAAATCACACTGATCAATATTTCCCATTTTAGAGGAGTTGCAGCAAACATTCAAGGAGAGCAGAATTTACAGTACCTTCTGCCCAGCTCTAATCAAACCACAATTTAAATGTGCTCTGTGCAGAATTGAGTCGAAATTAAAGCAAGTCACACAAGCGATGTAAGAGGTATGCTTCTTTTTGACCTCTAAAAGAAACTAAACAATTTCAGCCCTTTTGGTCTCGATTTATTTGATGCATGTGCCCGTTTGGCAGAAAAAGCTGCTTGCGTTCAGTTCAGAGGACTGTGTTTATAATTATTCCAAGTTTGTCTTCTTAGTATATAAATCAGAGGATGTAATTTCAGCTGCCTTTTATGATGGTCACGGACCATTGCACAGCTCAAGCTCATGCTGGCTTAGCATTTGAGCTGAGAGGAGATCTTTTACATACCGATGCACACTTCCCAGCTCTGTTTAACATGCAAGACCTTTTCTCTGTATGATACTCCCCTGAAATAAGAGGCTGTTTGGACAGGTGATCAAAGCTAAATATATATATGGAGGGAGTGCATTGACGTCACTTTCCCACTGGATCACATTCAAAACGAGTGGCAAAACAAGCAATAAAATAGCTACATTTAATACCGAAAAAGTACAATATTGCAAGTTATTACACAAAGTACACAAAACAAAGGTTAAAGGCATATTAAATCCTTGACGTCTGGTCAAACTTTAAAGCGAGATTGGCCTGGGTTACTAAAGTGACAAAGACGTCTATGGGCATTCTGGTTGTAAGTGGACAGGTATCTACAAATCATCTTTGTTCCATTTAATTACAAAAGCTTATTTAGATACAAAAGCTTCAAGTTAATTGCAGAAAGATAACAAACATATATTTTAGAGAAAAAGTATTATATTATATTATTAAATTACAATAGTTTATTTTTCTTAATTAAAATGTGTGTTAAGATTAAATTTAATCAAACTTAAAAAGACAAAAAATGTCTTGAAAGGATAAAAATGGAAACTTATACTGGTTCATTGCTGGAAGATTCCGTAGTTAGTTTGCCAACTTTTCAGTTAAACTGCCTTCATGTTTAATTACATTTATTTGTTTATCTAAGCAGTCATATAATCTAGAACAATATCCAGGTTCTCTACAGGGAAGAGCACCTCCAGGCATTTTCATGATGACGGCCAGAGCAAGAAAAGGGAAAGAAAATATTTATATAATCCCCTAACGTGGGACTCTTTGGCTGCAGAGCTTCTTTTGTGGAGCCCGGGGGTGTTGTGTAGTGCTTTCTCGCTCAAGCATGTCTGTCTGTGCACTGAATCAAGCACAGGTCCCTCTGCAGGAAACCCTGCTTCAAATCTCAAGGGCCTGCTGAAGCCAGACGAGATGTTTAAACCGGCGAGTGTGGACGGACCATGATATATGACCTACACACTCTGCGTATGTGTCAGTGATGAACGCTTCTGGAATTTCCCCTACTCCAACCCTTTTTCACATTGAGTTTTTTTTACTGGAGTGTTAACAGTAATGGTTTATGATTGCAAGGCTTTCTTTTCCCCCTAAAGTGGTTACAAGGTAAGACTTTTTGGCATTGACCGAGCCAGACTGCTTTTAAAATAGAGAAAAAAGATCTGGCTTTACAAGACCCATGTGGTCATGGTGATATGTAAGGGTTTGTTTGTTGTGGGCTAGTTGGTTTGCTGAAACAGAGCTCAGCGGTGAAGTTATCCAATGGTATCAGTTACAGGGTTATTCAGTCACCGGGCAAACGGCGCAACATAGTCTGGAGGCCTGTGCTGGTGGTGAGTTTAGACCGTGTGAGTGTCTAAGGTTCAGGGAAGCTCCTCTGAGTTCAGTGGGTTTATTTTGGCAGGTGTCTGTAGCTGTAAACACAAAGATGAACCTGTATTTCTTTTGGTTTAATGATAAAAAGGGAAGAAAGGTTGGTCAGTCTCTCCTTGTAAGAAACTGTCGCATGTCAAGAAAAGAGTTCACTACTAATGTAACTTCCTTTGGTTCTGAACTTTGAAATATTTGAATGTTTTGAAAGATGGGTGTTCTATTATTTGGGGTGTTCTGTTCTGTTTTAAATGCTTATTACTAATATTCAAATATTCATTCATTCATTTGGGATTGTGGGAGAAACTGGAGTACCCGGAGGAAACCCACGCAAGCACAGGGAGAACATGCAAACTCCTTCCAGAATATTCAAATATCCCCAGGCTAATCTTTACTGTACAATTTTTTTTTTACATTCACGCAACAATTTGTTTTTGATGTATGATAAACAAAGTTGAAACTATCAAAATTAGTTAAATATATATATTAATCAATATTTATGTTTATATTTAAAAATTATAGTACACAAGTTTTTTAGTGATTAAATATCTCCACTTTGTTGATCACGTCAAAACAGCAATAAAATAAATATAATGACGCTATAAAGAATCTTTTTCCGCCTCAGAATACTTGTTTGTAGTTGGCTGAATAGTTGGCATAGGAAAAATCACATTGATTTATTGTGGATACTCACCTTTGCTATTGATTATATAAGCTAAATCATGTAACGGGCCGAGTAAGGCAATAGCCAAAGTATTTTTTTTTTTTATGTACAAATCTTTAAAAGCACAAAACTTATAAAAATCTGCAAATGTTTTCTTGATGTATTATATATACTCTGTTAAACATTTATTATTATTAAATATAATATTTAAGTTTTAGTGTGTTAAAATAAACTTTTAGTGTTTTAGAGAGATTTGTTTAATTTAAATAAGTAAATAAATAAATAATATAATAAAAAAATGCTGGAATTGGTGCCTGCTTTTTTAATTGTTACTGTTACTATAATGCTTTTTGTAATTGAAAAATCATATGTGAACTATTTTCATCGTTCTCTGTTAATTTTATTGTAGTAAACCTAACCAAACTTAAACAAAACAAGAGCTTTTTTGTAAAATTTGCAGATTTTTTTTATGTATTACGTGTCATGTTAACAGATATATTGCAAAATATGAATAACTTACTTATATATGTCTATTAGATAATTAATTTAATTTAACAAACCTACAATTAATTCTAATTTGTTCAATGAAAATAAATAAACAAACAATATAATGCAATAATAAAAAAATGTTGGAATTGGTGTCCATTTCATAATATATGTTCACAAATTTGTTTAATAGTTCTGCAAAAATGTTACTGGAAGGCAAACTAAAACACAAGACTAACGTAAATTCCCTGAATTTCAGAAACATTCAATGTAGACCTCAACGAGTCATACGAAACAGCAGCGCCACCTGCTCAAATTCCCTCTCCTCTTTACACTCGAGAAGCTTTCTGAAGTGTATGTGAGTGTGTAGAAGAGCTAATGTGTCGTGAAATGTCACTTTCACTCGCTGGCCATGGCTTGTCGCAGGTCAAGCTCGGGGTGTGGGCTGATCCAGTTATTAAGTCCAGTATCCCATAAACAGCAGTCTCAGCCCAATTAATAATTTACATAATTAACATGCAGTTTTAAGTTGGTGCTGGCAAAGCACGAGCCATTAAGAGGAAGTGAGGGCTCAGAGAGGGAGGAGGGGGGTAATTAGGGCTTACAGAGCCATGCGGCTAAGACTCCTGTTGGCAATTCCAGTACATTCCCTCTCCCATGTCCTCCTCAGCATGGTCGAATGACAACTGGGCGACAGGCTTCCCCAGCTAAAACGAAAGCCCCCTCTGACAGTATTAATAGTTGACAAACTGCGCCTAAAGCCTGGGCATTGTTTCTGTCACTTGTTTGGTTTGATGTCAGTGTTAGCTGCCATAAATCAATAGTGTCAGGATTTGGTAATGTTTATAGCAGAGCCAAGGTTTATTATTTCATGTGACTGTCATGGACAAATAGTATTTATCATAGCTGTCCATAAATTACGGCCGACAGACTGTTGGTTTTCCCGAACCCACTCCACTCCGACGTCCACTTCCATATTTAAAGCAATTTATTTTCTCTGTGCTGGAGCCAGACGCTAACCCCACGCTGGTTCTCTTCCCTTTGTGTGCCCGTGTGCATGTGCGTGTTAATGCAGTGGTTTCTGCTGTCACATTAACACTTCCTAAACAGCTCAAAGGGCAGACCTTCGAAACATGACCTCTCAACATCTCTTGCTCCAGGAAATCACTTTCTTTTCTTTTCTTATTTTACAAAAACACATAATTTAGAACTGCAAAACAGCCTTTTAGTTTTTGCTATTCTCTTTGAACTTCAATGCAATAAACTCTATAAAGTCTTGTATAAAGTATAATACAATGTAAAATAAAGTATTCTGCAGGTAATAGCATATAATAACATACTGCCAACAATGCAAAAAAAAAAATAAATCTAGTAAAAATCAACCAAATTTCAAGAACATGTCATGGCAATTGGGTGAGCAGCTTTGAAAATTATTAAAAATAGCATAAATATCTATTAGATTATTAATTCAAATGGATCTAAAAGTAAAGAACAACTCTTAAAGTTATCAAACTACAGTTTTTTTTAATTATGCCTTATATATGAAATTATTATGTATTTAAATGTCTTCAGACTGAGATCTTTTCTCATTTCATTTATATTTATATTACATGTAAATAATAAAGACATATATTTTACATTTTTAATACATGCTTACATTTGAACATATTTCTCTTTTTATAAGCACTTATTAATACAATTACAGAAAAAAAATACATACAAATTGTGCTGGTTCTAGTCTTAAAGTATTAGTCTAAAAATGAGTTTTCACTCTTGTGAAACTTAAATTCATACAATGAGGATGACATTTGTTTAATATAATATTTAATAATAAAGTATTACTTGAATGGCAAAAATCAAGACACATTTTCTTTAAATAAGATTTTTTTATTTTCTTTTTGTGTTGGTTTTTGCACTGTACTACCTTCCTAAAGGCATTCAATCTTCTGTCTTTGGAAGCACATGAAATGATCATTCCATTTCCTACTCCATAGGTTTTATTATTAATGCAGCTCACACTTCTTTTACAAATTTCAGCTTCAGTTTTTCTGGGAAGGTTTTCAACAAGATTTCGAAGTTGAAATTTTACAGGACCATTTGTATAATAGTATTTTGTACTCATTCAGAACTGGATGGGACCATCTCTTAACTGTTCCCAGTGTCAAAATCTCCAATGTTTGTCGGTTGCTGAAGAAGGCAGTGCTATTTTACTGGAACTAAGACACCAGAACTAGCTTGTGAAAAACAACCCCAAATCACAATCCCTCCTTCAACGACCATCACATTTGTTGCAATGCAATCAGGCAAGAACTGTTTACTTGGCAATCATAGACTGTCTATCAAATTGGCAGGATAGAGGAGCATGATTCATCCAGAGCTTTCTTAACACCCTTACATTCAATGCTTTGCAATTAACTTGGTGATGTATGGCTTGTATGCAGCTGCTTTGCCATGCAAACCAATCCCATCATGATCTTTTGGCCACTTTTTCTAAAGCTAATCGTTTCAGTAGTCCAAACCTGCTTCAGTAAACAGATAAACTATTTCATGTTTTATAATACCATCTAATCTCATAAATAAACAGATTACACGTGATGCTGAAAAGCTTTTAAATTAATTACCAAAACATGGAAAAAAATAAAGGCACAATTGGAGCCAAAGTATTATTTTACATAGACTCTACAATATATTTTTTTTAATTATTAATAAATGGACTTAATTTATTTTGCAGCCTGAATTAAATTAATTTAATTAAATTAAAGATTTGAAAACGACAAAACTCTTTCTACCAGCCTTCCTTTTTTATATTTGTATCTAATGTAACCTAATTAAAGCAGATTCACTTTGATTAATTGAGCTCGTTCTAAGACATGGAAATGTCTGTCACAATAAAATGTATGCAATCCAATATTCCAATTTTTCCAATGGACTAAATATATTAAACTTGGATTTATCAATACATTTTACTGACCATTCTTACAATTGAATTCCTAGGTTTCACCATAAAATTCCTTTGTTAACCAGAGCAGTGAAGTGACAAATTAGTACATTAAGATTCCGAGTCAAAACATTTCTCCTCTCCCTCTCCGTCTTTCTTCTCAGAAACTGACCAATCCCCTACCTCCACTCCCCCTCCTCTCGTTCCATGCTTTTGATGATAGCCATGCTGTCTCTGTGTGTAAGAGATGTCTTTGGCCTTGGAAATGATTTCTCGGTGGCCATGCCTGGCTCTGTGCTATTGATCAGCGGCAGCCATTGACTATCAGTTCCACTCGCAGCGAGGAGGTCATTAGTTACCCCCACGCACACATTCATCAGAAGGCAGCCGAGGATCACTTAGAATGCTAATGCACTAGCTAGGAGCTGACAGCTGGACCAGGGGGAGAGAGAGAGGGCTGACTCTAGGGTTGTTCCTGTGGGGTATCAAGGGAGTGCATGCTAAATTGTTTGTGTGTGACTGCCTACAATTGAACTCCACATTCTATTATTAGCATCACGTTCTCCAATTTATGTGCGCATTTCCTCACCTACCCATTCTTTACAAATCGTGACGCAGAAGAGAAATGACATTAGCTATGCTGACTATAGCTGCATTCTCTTCTGACAGGGGCCACCATGCCTGACCTATCTTGTTTTAGCCTGGGGCTGAACGTGACCATAGCCTTTAAAATAAAAACAAACAACGCATGAGGAAAGCGAAGGAGCGAGAGACGAGAGAGAGAGGGAGAACGGTTTATAATTGGGCCAAGGGAAGCTGCAGGAGGTAGCCGAGTCTCCTCATTCGCCTTTTGTATATTCATGACCCCCCTGACTTGATTGATGGAAGGATAGCGTTTGGTGACACTGTCATTTGCAAGTTGAAAAGGTAGCACAGTGGCTGGAGACGCGAGCTGAGGTCCGAGAGACAGAAAGAGAGGGCTCATTTCTATGCTGATGATATCCAAAGCCCTTCTCATTTCCTTTGTCTCCAGTGGAATGACATCTGCTGACAACAGACACTTTCCAAAGGACTTCACAGTGGCGGGACAGGGAGAAACCGTCTGGTTCTTGGTGTACTGGAGTGTTATACTGCTTTTCAATATCTATATTTAAAGAGAACACAATTTTTCATTTTATTTCCTTGCACTGGAATACACTCAGGGTGCAAAATCTTCCTCCTCAGCTTATTTAGACTTTTAATGGGGACTTAAACTGCCAACAACAGCATGTTTTCATGGTTCCAACTTTGAGTATAGCACCGTAGTGCATTGCATCGTCACCTATATTTACATATAAATGTGTTTATATTACAGGGTATTTTACATAAAACATACAATTTAAAACAGACAACTACACAGCGCTGTTTTACATTATTATTTATTATAAAAGTTGAAATATACCTAAGTATGTTCCTGAATTGAGACTTTAAACATGAAAGTTACTCTTTACTTCTGATCTGACCAGAAGTTGCATTACAAGGTTAATCTACAAAAGCTTCTATGGTTTCGTGTACATCTTACCTCGATATTTAGTAGGTATAACAATCGTTCATTTACATAAAAATGAGCAGTAAAAATGTTAGATGCAGATATTTATGATTGATTCTGTTTGATTTTAAAAATCACAGCGCACACGTCAGCAGCTTTAAGACAAAATAGAAGATGATAATGTGTTTTCTATAAGCGTTGGGTCCATGCACTTTTCTGTTTGCATCAGATATGTTCACTTTTAAATAAATATTCAAAATTAATAATAAATATGAAAGAAAACAAGAATAAATAAGTTATTTTTACCCTTTCAGTAGTAAACATTTCCATAAATACTTGTACTTTAACCTGAATCTGTAGATTTTTACTTACTAGTTGCTGCACTTGCATGTGTTTTGTTGGACAGAGAAGCTAATATAAATTTGTTTACTGATACAAATATAACCAGAGTATAGATTTATAAGCACTCTCCCTTTTTCTGGTTGTTTGTATCTTACAATTCTCCAACAAAAGCGATGACAATAAAGGACTGATTGTATTTACCCATTAAAATCAGAAAAAACAAAATAATATAATTTCTGATCATTGAATTGGCTGCTTTTGGTTACCAAGTCATGCATTTGACCTGAATTAATACAGTAAATTGCTGGCAGCAGCAAATAGTCCATGTTTATAAACCCAGAAATGCTGTTACATTTTCTATATGCAATTTGAAATCTGCAGGTGCAGCTCCCTTCTTTGTATTTACACCAATTAACACATAAAGTGTAATTACCACGGTGCAGTCAGTTGGAAGGCCACAAATGAGGACACTACTGAGGCCTCTGGCAGCTGACACCAAGTACCAGAGAGAAAAAGAGGAGAAATTAGAAAGTATCAATTAAGAGACAGTGAAACTGGTGAATGCTTAGTTGGAAAGGTGTCAGGATTACATTGGTGCGGAGGGAGATTTGATAGCATCATGGGGTCCATGTCAATTAATTCTGTCTACAAGCATGAACAGATGCAAATGAGTATATTGCGAATATACTTCCTAAAAATGTATGTTCACCGTTTCTGTACTAAATGTTCCCAGAATGTGGTGGTTGGCTTGACTATATCATGAATTAGAGATGTGTAAAACAATGTTTGAGTAACTTCACCAACCATTCTAATAAAATCAGATTGACCAATTCCATATGAGAATATACCCAGTGTATTTAATGATAATAGCAAAAGTGAATTTTATTTAAAGGCACCTTTAACAAAAAAAAAGACAAACTAATTTTGAAGTTTTTTTCCCCCAAAACTCCATTTTAGCGAAATCTAAATCTTTCATAAAGCAAATCAAAGTCATAGTTAGATATTAAATTTCAAATCTATAATATTTAAAAACACGATAACTCCATGGCCCCTTTTTTCACAAAAGGCTATAACTCCAAAGCATCAACATAAATGTTTCAGTAAAATTTACAGTAACAAACAACATCAAAATTGTATCAAGTGTTTGGTTCCAGAATAGGTCTCAGAAATCAAGTGCAAAATTGGGCTTTTCAGATTTGGCACAAATTAGTTTTTTTATTTTTAAAAGGAGTTTGGAACTTGGGTTTTTTAAAGAACTTTGGAACCAAACTCTGCAAATAGAATAGACATCACAGTAATTTGCTGACATTGTTAAAACCTACGCAGGAAAATGGTTCTGCTGCATCAGTCCTTCATCCGCCTCAGACGCCTGAGTTTAGGAAATGAACAGCGTCTGGGGTTTAATCTCAGAGCAGCAGAAAATCTTTTACCAAAACCTTCTCTTTCACTGTTCCTGGCTGGTGGAATTCTCTTGCAAGCCCAATCCGGAAAGCAGTTCCTTTCGAAAGCACTTATTAACGTAACATAAAAAAAAGCTCTAAATCACTCGGTTTATTCTGAATGAGCTGGAACCTCTTCTATGTGCACAGCTTGTTGTGTTTACACCCGAAATGTGAGTCATTTGATTTCAAGATTCTTAGTACAGAATATTTGGGAACTTTATTCAACAGTCTTCAATTAACTCATGCAGTGTAGATTTATTTTTAGGAAATAGAGGCGGAGAGAGAGATTTGGGGCTATTTAAACCCATTGTACTGCAAAGGACAGGTGACCTGTCCAGGGTGTACCCCCGCCTCTCGCCCAATTTGAGCTGGAGATAACCAGCAGAGGCTCGTGACTCGAAAGCAAATAAGGGAGCAGGAAATTGAAAGAATGAATAAACCCACTGCAATTGACTGTGTTAAATCAACACTACTGATGTGGACTTATAATCACTTCCCCATTGTTAAATGTAATGTTAAATCCGAGTTGAACTTGTTTAACAGTAAAAGTGAACAAGTTGATGTAATAAAAAAAAAAGCTCATGTTTAAATAAATCACACAGTGTTACATTTACACTTTATGAGTATGTATTCAACTCACACAGTGTTTATTTAGCTCCAGACCATTGATAATAGCACTGGTACATGTTTCTGTGTTCTATGATAAATATACCTCTGGAATTATTAAACATTTTTAAATGAGTTTTGTGGATGAATATATTCCTCTGACGAATTAATTTCATTATGTGTAATTAACATTGCAGTGCCATATGGCCCTTTAGAATCAATCCAATGGGATGATTTACTGCTTAAGATAGGCCTTTAGTAAGAAATAAACTTCCAATGAAATGATATTTGTACAGTTTATATTTGACGGAAGTCCTACATTTTGTATCATAGAGCAAAAGAAAGATGCGAGTAGCACTTTCTTGAATTCCAGAAATGAAGAGCTGGAGGAATGGAGAGCGCAGGTTTGATGGATAATCTCAGGGGCTGTTTACAGCAGTGTGTAAAGCATTAAAGAGCTGGCAGAAGGGCCATTAGCATAAATGTTTAAATCAGACAAACAAACTTATGTACCCAAATGAAAATGTTTTCCTGCATTAATCTGCAGCAGAAGGCTCTTGTAGAACAATTATTGCCTCTTTTATTCATTCTTTTCCAAGTTTGGTTTGATTTTGATTCTCTCTCCCGGTCCCCTTTTATTCTTCAAGCAATACTTTTAAAGACCTTGAATGGCACTTTTCTGGTTCCCTATTAGCACTTAAGCATCAGAGCCAGTGTGTAATTGTCAGTGTTTATCAGAAAACAGTAGCGCTTCAGAGAGCGGCAACACAGTCTCTCTCCATCCTGCTTTTCCTCTCTGCTTGAGCTCCTAGCATTGAAATCCAGACTGAAGTGCTGAAGTGTGCCTGATTTAAGGCCTTGTAAAAGTGTCGGCTTTTTAAATACTGTTTGCATGCCGCCTCTCGGCAGACATTTCATATTCAGCAGATTTACATGATAGCCATTATTATGATTTTATGAAGCGTGAGCTTTTAAAACTATTGCCTCAGAAAAGCTAGGGCAATTTCGGAGATAGTTCACAAGCTAATGACTAGGAGAGCCCAGTAAAATGGAGGAGAGAAGCTCAAAGCAAGCATAAAGAGTGCGTTTTCAAAAAAACAAAAAAAAACTGTTTGCAGAAATATGCAAATGCTTGCTGCTTACAATAACAACCCATTGATTTTGAAGTATCACATTTGGGAAAATATGAGTTTTTACAATTAATTAGAGTTTCAAAGGGAGAAAATTGCACGTCCTTAACACACTTTCCACAAATTTTATCTTGGTTGAAACCAATCAGTAAGTGTGTACCAAGTACCATTTTTATGTCCCAATAATAGCCACTTATTGGTTTACTGCAGCAAGTCTTCTCATAAAAAGCAATGCAACTTGGCAACTCTGTGCTCCCATTGGTGACTTTAATTTAATTACATGCGTGGAATTCTTTAGTCAAAACATAGATATCCTTTTTGATCTTTGTAAACTCTAGTTTAACCTGCGGCAGACGTTTTCCTCTATCTTGCTTTTGTTACAGGTACGGAATAAAATTATCTACCAAGCTTCTCAGGATAAATTTACAGTTCACAGCATTTTACCATTTCAAAAACAGTAGCATGTTAATAATGAATACTCAAGCCATGATTGGCTGATTTTTCAATGTGGGAGTGGCTTAGCGATGAGTATGATGTGCTTACATTGTCTACAAGCTTATTGATATTTTAGATTGGCTTTTAGTTGTTTAGACGAAAAACATTCATCGTCTATACACTTTTCAACAGTGCATGGCATGTTTCTTGAATTTGTTTACATAGACCAGACTAGTATCGCATATTGGTGAGTATTGGGGGAAGCATACTTGGCAACATGTTTGAGTAAGGAGTCTGGGAACAGAAGTGTAATCTGGATCCGAAAACCCTTTTGAGTGAGGTGAAAGGGCGAGAGGTGGGATTGCTTGGGACAAACATCAATGAAGTCACCTGGCTAGTCATGAGAAGCTCCTCCCGAAACTCTTAAACAACATTTGTTTCAACAAGCTGATAAGCTCTACTAAGTTCAGCAGCTCTGAGAGCTTTTTTCTCCCAATGTTAATCTAATGTAATTTACGGCGGGTTCTTCCAGTAATTTTGGCCTGCCTTCTTTGGGCCTCCCTCAATCTATCTTCGGAGCGGTGTACTCAGTGATCACAGAAAATATTTGGTTGACAGAACCTCTCCTCGTCTGGGTCGGACTTGACGTTCCTCTGGTGGAGAGTTATAGCTGTTTTGGTAAGACTGGCGGGCCAGGAGGGCTCTTTGCTGCAGGGTGGAGTGATAGATTCAGCAGCCTGAAGCATCCCAGTGTGTTTATCCATGGCTAGTATGGCAGCTTTCAGAAGACATTTACCCCATGATTTGCGATGAGCTTATGTGTGAATAATTAATGGCAATTAATCCTTAATTACAGTAATTAGGCAAGTCACAGGAAATTAAGCTGCAGCTGGAGAGGCCCTGCGCATCCGGGAGGAGGAGAGGGGAGGACGCACAAGAGAATGTGGCATGGCGGTGCTGCTGGAGTGGCAGAGGGTGGCTCGGGTGGCACACTGACTGCCATGCGAGATTGGCAGCTTCAGTTTGGCGTGTGGTGACACAGATGCTCAGCGGGCATGGAGCCGCTTTGCAGAGGAGAATGACTGCAAGTGGTACTGTCTTGTTTTCTTGCAAATATAGATCTTCTGCATCCAGCGTTCAGATCAATGATCTCACCATCAGATCAGAGTCATAATTCTCTTTTAATAAAACTCCTATTTATGGGCTTTCCAAGCCCTTGTTTAAAGCCTTTGTGCTTGGCTGGCAGAAAAACCTGCTGGGTAGATTTCCAGGAAAGATGCTCGAACTCATTCGAGATTCTGGCGAGCCTCCTGATGAGCCGTCTGTGTGTAAGCAAAAGACATTCACCATTCAGAGGGCTCAAAATAGGCCAAACACTGATTTGTGCTTTTGCTGGATCAAGCAGACATCGCAAGATGCTCGGGTTGCGGTGCCTTTTAATTGCGATGGGAGTCAGAGGGAGACGCAAGTCTGTTTTTCCAATTTAATCCAGAACTCATTTGCATCTTTTCATGCCTGCCTGTGTGAATTTCCTCTTCTTTTATCTACTGTTACTTCCAATTACACTGTTATCCACAACACTAATTTGTGTGCCAGGGCATCCGGATGATCCTTGGGTTCCATCTTTGGACATGGAATGAGCTTTATTTTGCTCTGGGACACTTTTATCGCTTATGCATTTCGTTAAGTATGCTTTACTTTTCCGAAACGCTGGTAAAATATTACATTTTGAACTAAACTCCTGACTCCTGTTCCAGGTTTTGTATGATTCGATAACTATAATTGAGGGCATAGACTCTATTTTCTGAATTCTCGTCTCGTTCTTGCCAGTCTTTTCTCTTGTGCATCATTGGAATGGCAGCGTGGGTTCATTTTTATAACACACGGAGAGAAAGGGAGTGTTTTACTAATAGGGGGTTTAAGTGGCATGGTGAGGCGCCCAACTGTGATATTACATTAACCCACTCTGCCTCACATAGCCTGCCTCCGACGACAAGATTAAGAGAACACACACCACCCCGCTCTGAGCACTCAAATACTCCAGTTCCAATAATGAGAATATATTGAGAAGACGCTCCTCTCACACCTCCTTATCCTCTTTCGTTCTTTTATCAGTGCAAAACAAGCCAGAGCCACGCCGAAAGTGAATGCGCACGCTCTCTAATGATGGCACGTCTGGATTTGTCTTCTCTGTCGAGTTACGGCAGACAAAGATTTCCCTTTCACACAGTGCTACTTGTTAACCCTGTAGAGATTATTTTAAAATCCCAGTCTCGACCAATAAATGAACAACAGCTAAATCCGCTCTCCTCAACGGTATTTTTAAAATTCAGAAAATCATTGACAACCAAGGCACAAGCGAGAAAGCGAGGGGGAGAGGTTGGTGGTGTAAAGTGACGAGGTCAGCAGGTTCTTCCCTCGCTGTACAGAATCTTCCAGATAAGTGAAATAAATGAGGTAGAGTTAGCTGCTAACGGAACCTATGTCACAGCAATGCTAAAGGCTAACTGCTGCCACTGCCACGCCTTCGAGTCTCTGGGCAGGCTGGTAAAAGTGCAATGGAAGCAGATACTCGTGTAGTTCAGCTCACTGGATCAGTTGATCTAGGAAACATGGCAGAACAGCACAGGTACATTGCTAACAAGGCAGTTATTAGCTACACATCAGCAAATCCAGCGAATCTAGAAAATCCCTCTGACATGTACAACTCACACTGTTCTTTTTCTTGTTGCTTTAGGAAACTTTTCATATGCTGCTTTTTAAAATAAATATCTGGCTTTTATCAGCATGAATATGATTCCTTCCAGTGTGTTTCATAGAAAACAGTAGGAAGAAAATAAAAAGAAAGACACTATGGTGACCTTGTTAGAAAGGCTTTTATACACAATAATCATTTTAATTTCTATTTAGAGATTTTTTTAACTGGTAATGGACACCCAAAATCCAAGTGGAACCTCCCTTGTCCCTTGGGAAACTAATACAGAAGTGACTGAAAATGTCAGAGAGGTATGAAATATGGTCACTTTTTATTAGACTAAAGTAGATTTAGTGTATGGCTGCCTTTGACCCTTTTGTGATACACTGACAGAAAGGAAAGTAGATAAACTCAAGAAGAAGAAAGAAGAAGAAGAAGAAGTTTCACAGGGGAAAAAACTGTGTTTTTTGTGAAGACTGTAGGATGTAACTTGATTAACTTCTGCCCCAGTACATAAACAAAAGTCCCAATATCACTGGTTAAGTGTATTTTTGTCTTGTCAACCCTGCAAAAGACCGAGCTGAAAGCGACAATTTTACACCTGATTTGTACACCCTTTACAATTCCTTACCCTATTCCCCTCCTTTTTTCATGTTCACGTGAGGTAAAGGGTGTGTCAATTCTATTTTGATTGTTGAAAGAAGTGCTTAGAAAAAGGTGTAGTGCTTAGAAGAACAAATTCAGCAAAATGTATATAAACCACAAAAATGTTTTACACAAATAATGCACTATTTTTGCCAAATAACAAAATGTTACATACATTTTTTTGTTGAATTTAATATTTCTAAAAACAACTATTTGGCTGATTGTTCAGCTTCATAGGGGTGTCCTACTTCATAGGGCCTTCCTTACAAGGGGTATGTACAGAAGAAGGGGTATGGCTAAGTGGTAGGTGAGACAGAGAGAGAGAAAAAGAGAGAATGAGATCTTTGCAACATAAAAATAGTGTGACCCTACAGTCATCTCACTTTTTTAACCAATTTAACCATTTGTTTAAATGGTCTGATGGTGCCGAGGCAGATGAATCAAACCCAGCTTAGGCAAAACTCAGGAGACTCTTTGTAATTAGCTTTCTAAATACTGCATTTCTGCATTTACTAGGCAGACAGAGCTGGATGGGAATGTCAAGATGTAAACGTAATCGAATTAGGACACAATTTGTGAAAAGTGGCCAGTGCTGTTAGTGCAGCTCTACTTTCGCGTGCCCAGCCCATTGCACAATTAGGCATTCAAAGCACGCAAGAGAGGATTAATGACGAAAATATTTCATGTTTTAAAACCACCATGTTTTTTGTCAATATTTCTTCCACCTCCTTTGTTCACTTACCTCAATTGTTCAATAGAGTGAATGAAAGCCAAGGGAACATGAGTGCCACATATTAAGGCTGTTGATGGCTCTACAGTTGGGGTAATGGAGAAGCTTGAGTGTGTGCTAGTTTGTAGCATGTGCGTAAGACTATCCTTTCGCCCCTGTGCTGACCCTTTTGTTGGCCTGAATTCCTCAAATGTTTGCAGGATCAAAGTCTCTTAATCTGTATCTTCTCAGACTGTGACACTGTAGGACTCTGAGGGAAGTGGAGATCAAGAAAGGCAAAAGGTATTGAGCTACTGTACATCGAAAGCACCAGGTTTCATTCAGCAGGCAGTTTGTATTATTTCACGTTGCCTTATATTGTCCTACGTCGATTGTTTTTGACAGGTAAAATGGTCAGAGAATCGACAAGGGAGCTATATGGAAGGCACTGGCATTTAATCACAGGGTCTACGATGTGAAACTGCGTTGTATTGAAATGTAGGAACGTGTTGCTTTGGGAATGGAATGCATCCTCTTTACATTGAAGACTATTCCACAGGGATCGCTTCTTGAGATAGAATTCAGTTTGTGTCTCCAAACAGCTTTCCCCTCACCCGGCAATCACCGGCGCTCCCTTCATCAACTTGCAACTGCTCACACTTGATAGCAGCAATTCATAATTTCAGCTCTGTGTCACAGGAGCGCACAGGCGTGGCCACTCTTGCCTAATAGCAAGCGAGCAGAAAGAATGGGATAAAACACATCTGAGCACTGAGACATATTTGAAGATCAGTCAACGATATATTTCAAGAAGTAGAATGCATTATATATACAGTGCCTCTAGAACATAAGCCACTGTTTTGCTCCGCTCCTGTTTCCCGCTCCATCACGATGATGAAACAGAGAAAGGAGGAGGGTGGTGGGTATGCAGGCTCATTGGTCCTCCATTCCTGGCTGTGTGCTTGTCTCTTAAGTTCCTTTTCCTGGGTGAAACGACAGTCGTGTGCTGGGGGAGTTTTCTGCTGTCAGAACATGCATTAATTATGGAGCCTGGGGCCACGAAATGAGAGCAGGAATGTTTAAGAGTTAGACGGAAATATGAGAAAGAAGGGAGATGGATAAAGCAGACGTGTGTGTGTGTGTGTGTGCGTGTGTGACTGAGTCCAGAAACAGACGCATTGCCATAGTTATTACGGAGGTAAATCTACCACCAGTCAAGATGAAGTTAATATCAACCTATTTCTAAAAATGTTTTTTTTTTTTTACTCAAAAGGATATTGCAAGATGTGGAAATGGAGTAATTTCATTAGGAAAGTAGTAGTACTGCTTTTTCAGTTTGTAAGTAGTCAATTTGAGCCCGCTTCTGCATCTGGATCATTTATTTTAATTAAATTATTATGTAACTATAAAAACAAAAAAAAAACAATGAGAGGTTATGTAAATGATATGATGCACTTCAAATGAACAGAAACAACGTGAATGTTTAACCTAAACACTACTCCATGGCTCCAACTCCATGTTATGGGTTTTCCGTTGGTGCACAACACAACTGCATATCAACATTATTGCAAATCAAAAACATGACAACAAATCAAATACACGTTTTTGATTTGCCGTACTGTTTTAGATAAGCACTAATGGGCCACCGTACCTTGTGATGGTCATAACAAAAAAATGTGTACAGATCAAATAATCTTTTTCATAAAAAACAAAACAAAACATGAAACCAATTTATTACATATGATCAATTAAGTGAAATATTTAGAGCATCTTTTTCTGCTGACTTGACCAAGATTGAGACGTTTAGTCTAGATTTAGATGATTTTTTTTTTTTTTTTGCATTTAAATGCATGTCAGTAAACAGGCTTTGCAGAAAGCTATGTTTACATGAGACTTAAGGTTTGCGGTGAGAGGTGATGAATACTGCAATCTTTTTTTATTTTTACTTACCAAAGCATCTGTCTTGAAAAAATTAGTTTGGCTACAAGTAATGGGTATGTCTTTTGTGGATCTGCAGTGAAGACTGGTAGGAACAGGTAGTTTTGATGGAATTCTCAGACAACTATTTGAAAGAAACTAGATCAACATATCAACATATGCGTAATTAAGTAACACAAAAAGAGTCAAGAAGATGTACAGGTTGCATTAGCTCAGTACAGGCTTACCAGCATACATGAGTTCATTAAAACAAGTTTATATTAGTATTTGGTAAACAGAAACGTACCGTTTGCCTTGGTGTGCATCTGACATACACACACACAAAAAAAAACTATATATATAACCAAGTCAGTGTCTATTCAGACAAGCAATCAAAATTACAAACCCTGGTTTAATCGGCCAATTGATAGGAGAAAAGTTATGGTCAGCTGTGTATAGCATAGGCCTGTGCTTTTTCAGATGGGCTGAACTGGACTTGTGATGACAGTGGATCCTCATGGTAGCCAGCGCTCCATGAGAGATGCTAATTTTATAACCTGTCCTATATAACACAGCGTAGCACAGCAGTTCCCTTCCAGTGTGCGCACATTCTTACAGCTCACTGTGCTGTCTCCTTTCCTGTCACTCATCCCGCATCATCCACTGTAATTCAGAGGTGATGCCTCATGACTTCTTCCTGCCATCAGCCTTCTGCTCTGTAAGTGTTTCAAGGTTTCAAAACACGGCTGCCAATTTTTAGCGATTTAAACTGTGCATATCTAGCCAATTGTGTATTGAATATTTCCAAATTACACTCAAACAATGGTAATAGAGCCAAAAAATAGTAGAATTGTGTTTTGTTTGAGCAGCAGTTCCATTATTCCTTTGGAAGAACTTGTGCGTCTTTATAAAGACTTAACCCAGGCGGATCGAGCGCGCTCGCTTTGTAGCTCGCACAATTTTGATCTGTGAAAAGCTGCTGTTCCGTAACTGTCACCTGTCACTTCCATTTTTCCGTAACACAAAAGAACATATCTTGTATTACATGGTATTCCACAGGGGTGTTTCTCTTTCCTTCCCCTGATCTCATGCAGTTATTGAAAAATAAATGCTGTTAACTACTGTTTGAGTGGGCTTTGATTCAAAGGCATGAAAAGGAGCCGGCTGCTTTACTCTTAGGGAGTACAATTGAAACCATTAACGAATTATTCGCTCTCTCTTCGAATGCGTTCATTTCTTTATTCTGCGTGATCATACATAACCATATTCCTTTTGACGGCAAAGTATAAAAGCTATATTAGCAGCAGCAACACAGCGTGGAGCTACGTCTCCCTGGATAACGCAGTTCTGTGGAAAGAATTATGGTTTCGTTCTCAGAGGAATGACACATGGGCATAGCTTTAACTTCAGCCTCAGTTACACCTTAAACAAATTCACGCCCACCCACAGACCTCTTAAATATTTAATTTGACAACTTTTTAATCTGTCACTACGCCGTGATGAAGTAATTGTCACATGTCAGGAACGAGGGAGAGGAGGAAAAAAAGATTAAATTATACTTTGAAATGCGAATTGAAGTGATTTAAAAGGTGCCGGGTTCTTATTTGTTTTATAAGAGCAATGACTCATGTACTTGTGAGTTTATCTGAGGGCTTCGCCATTACAAAGCCAAGCTCCCTGGTGATTTGCCTGGGCCAGCGTTCCCTGTGATCCAGAAGCTAGTGGGGGCTTCAAACCATAACCTGTTCTAATGGAGTTCATGAGTCTGCTCATGCACTCGCTTCCACACTCAGCAGTGCTGTACATGACCGCTGACATTTTGTGAGGCTTTTAAAACCCATGCTTTCGCTGCTGACCTTGGTTTTGCTTGGATAATATGAAGCGAGTGGCAAAGGATTTGGCAGTTGAAGCAAAAATCTTTCTGTATGGCTCTTCGTGAGACAAACTCTGGTGACTAACTGTCTTTTCTTAGCACGCCTGATCTTTTCTGATCACAGATTAGCTATCACGAGAAAGATTTAATGCCCTTATATCTCATCCGCAGAGAAAGGGAACAGGACAGCTTATACTCTATCCATAATCCTCGAGGGCTGATCAGAATGAAGAACAACATCCATAAGTGTTCGTTTGACCTTCAGCATTTTATCATTTCGAAATTTGCAATTCAAACATTTTAATGGATTTTTCAGAGACAGTAAAAGAAAAAGCCACAAGAGTTGTGCAGCAGTGTGCGCGAATAAAAATGAAACGTGTAAAAATATTGAAAATGTTCCTTATTTTAATGCAAAACCATCAATTGTACACACAAAAATCAAACAAAATTTTTGAGTTTTGAAAAAAGTGTCAACTTGACTTATTTATTCAGCCTCTAATAAGAAATAAAAACATTTTATCACTTTTTATCATTTCACTTTTTTAAATGAACAATTGTTATTTTCACAAAATCTCTCAAAAAGCCATATTTTCTTTCAAAAAGCCATACATTCATAATAACAAATAACAACCAATACTGATTTAAACTTGCACATCATCAACTATACTGGTCCCCAGCATGCTTAAAAGATTATGTCCATGTGAGGAGTTTGGTTTCAAAACATGATAAACACCCTTTAAAAAATGCCAAGTCTAAAATGTATAGTGTTGAAAAGGCCATTATCATTTTTACAGAAAACACAATACTTGCAGTGTAATGGTGTCCTGGTTTGCCAGTTTTTTTCCCCAAAATTACAATATCCACCACTTGAGTTTCTTACAAGCTACAATTTGTCCATCAGTGCAAAGATAATGAGGAGCTGAGGAGGTGTAAATTTGACATTTTCTAATCACTGGAACACAAAATTTGGATTTTCCTCAAATCACTTTAGAGCTAAAGAAAACACGTTTACTGAAATTCATCAAAATGGAGAGATGGCGTTAAAAAAAAACATACACATATATATATATTTTTAAAAGGGTCAAAGGTCATGCTGGAGAGAAATAATTGACTGTTCGATTAGAGCTAAATGCGTTGTAAATATATATTGACCTTTGCTTATTTTGTCCCCTCTGTATTTGGTTCATGGCTGGTGCCCAGCTTTGGAGACTATCGTGCCGATAGCAGTAGGAAGACCCTTCAGGCTTTGCATACCTTTCACTGTTGCTGAAGGTGAAAGTGCCTCCTCTGGGTTATAGAGCTCTGTCCATTCCAACGGTAACTGTGCAGGAAGTCAGATAGAGGAGAAATTATTAAAAAAGTTAGAGAACAGCTGAGGCCTTTATAAGGTACAAGGTACAAGATGAACTTTTTATTAGTTACTGGGGGGCTATCATTGATCTTTGGGACTGATATCCTGTGCTTTTCATCTTTATGAAGCGTTATAATTGTATTAAACCACACAAAATGAGTCCATTATATCAGATACTTTGAAAATAACTTCCATCCAAAAAACTATGGCTTTTACCGTCTTTCCTGTGGCCCAGTTTGTAGAGTGTCTAACTATTCAGTCAAAAGATAAATGTTTTATTCCCAGGGAAAGCAATACCTGCTCAAATGTTTTCTTTTGCATTGGTAAAATGCACAATCATTTTTCAGTTTCTTTTCATAGATGCCAAATTGGTGACATCAGTGCCATTCAGTAGTCAAAAGAAGGGATAACCCCTTGGAAGTACAAGCCCTGCTATATGGCCTGTGTTTTTCAAAGTTCTGTCAGAAAACAAAGCAAAATGTAGCAAAAACTGGTTGAAATCACCTGGATTTTGATTCAATTTCTACATAGTTTTGACTTTGTCTTTGCTTTTTTGGGAGAATTATGAATTTCTATTTTGTCTCATTACTTTTGCTATTTAAAACATAAAAACTGTTTGTTGTATTTTTTTATTTTTTTTTTGCAGTAAAACAATAGACAAAATTTACTACTCGCAGTTGTACTTTTTGTACAATTTCAGGATTGTAGTGCAATTATTGTGCAATTTGATGAAAAAATATTTGTAAAAAAGCTTGGTTGTACTAAAAAGCCTTATTTTTGAGGTAGTGAAAATTTGGGTGTCAATAGAACTGTACTCAGATTAGTTCTGTTGAAGGTAACAAAGATAATTATGAATTTATTCTGTTATTATATGCCTAGAGTCGTCAATTTGATTCATTTTGAATTTTTTTCTGAGGCTAAAAATCCAAACATACACTTTTATTGTTTTGAAGTCGCATGAAATTACACACCATTGCTTACTCTTGGGTAACTGCGTAGATATAAAGAGAAGCCCCATTGTGTAATGTCACTCAAGCAAATGTAAAGCCCCCGCCCTCACCCACGTTCAGGTGGAATCCATCTGTTTGTAAACATGGCAGCTGGAGTCCATGAGGGGAAAAGAAGGGAAAATCATAAAAAAGGAAAATAAACAGATTACTCCACTGTCTGTTGTGGTCACTAAAATATTTACTCAGTGTTAAGTGCTGCGGTTTTTGAAAGGAAATAAAATAGTCTGTGAGAGAAGAAAACAAACGCTCCGCTCTGAGATAGCGGCTCGGCAGGTGAGAGTTGTTCGCTGAGTGTTTGCTGATCTAATGGGCTTTACATTTCCATAGCTGAAGGTGTCGTCACCACTCCATTTAGAAAGCAAACAGGAAACATGGGGTTAATAGAGAAACAAAGAGATTGGACTCTTTGTCTCTTGACTGAATGAGTAACGAGGGCTAAAGAGAGTTCACAACCTGACCAAACAGCTAGCTGTGTTAGCCTCTGCTCCTAGCGTGAATCTCACTAGCTCTCGTGGCCGCGGATGCACTTGTAACAGCGGATGCTTTTGTTTACATGTGTAATACGGGTGTATTTAATGTTGACAGATATAGCTTTTGGTGAGTGCTGGCCTCTGTGGATTGAGAGGCCTATAATGTGGCTGTCATCTGCTTGAACAGCGGTTGAAGAGAAGCAGCCCACTTCGGTTTCCCCCCACTCACTCAGTGCAGACGGTATTTATGGAATGGTTTAACCGGTTTCAGACATGACTCTTTTATGCAGATCTGTTCAGACTCAGAGACTTTTCCGTTATTCCAGCGTTTGAGTTATGTCTTCGCGTAGTAGAGAAAAAGTTATCTGTGAAGGTGTCTTTTGTGCTAAGTCCTCGTAAAAACACACGGGCTAAGAGACCCTTTCACCCTCCTCTCGCAAGTCCTAAATATTGTTGAATAATATTTTTAAAACAGCCTTTCCTCTGCCCCACTGTGAAGATATTGAACTCATTCAAACACGTCATCTTTACCAAAGCTTATTAAAAAGACGGACACGGCAGCGAAGGCTCCTCATTTTTCAGTCTGTGCTGTAATTGCCCGGCACAGACTGGTGAACAACAATCGCAGCGAGAGGGAGCGAGAGCGGGCGAGCGGAGGCAAGGAGATAAAGGGCTTTAGAGGAATGGAAAAAAAGGAGAGAGAATGTCTCGGAATCTCTCAATGGACCATGTTCCAATAAATCCCCTAGCATTTCAAAGGGGTGTGGGATTTCACAAACACATTTTGAAAGACGATCCTGTGAATCGAGCGAGCACTTTACGGTATAAGTGCCAGCTTCTTTATGCAGGGAGAGCGAGTGAAAGAGAATGGGGGGCAGGGGAAAGTGAGCAAGTGTGCGAGTGGGGTGGGCTTTTTGCGCATGTAATGCCTTGTGTTTGACCTGAAACTGCACTGCCTGGCTGATCTTTTGTGGAAATGATATACATGCGGAACAGAAACATAAGGCAATCCAATCTGAAAAGGTCAGTCGCCACTGCAGTCGGCTAGAAAATGGAGATGAAGTGCATGTTTCCCCTCATCTGTTTCATAAAAAAAACAGGAAGAAAAGATAATAATAACAGCCTAAGCCCACAAAGTGCTTTCAAGGCTTCATATCCAGCCTGAAACCATTGAAGTGAGGTGGCTAAAAGCATCAAGTTCGTAGAGGAAAGAAATTGTTTTCTGGCAGGCTAGGCTAATGGTGCTGTTGTGTTGTTTGGAGCTTGCGTGCTCTCATTAACCCTCTAGCTCGTTAGCATTGACGCTGTTGCGTGCTTGACGAGCCCCGGCATCTCAACCTGACGCATGTCGTGTCAACGAGTGCTGTTCCTTGCCCCGAGACAAAGGCACGTTGGCAAGACATTGGTCCACCCCGACCACAACGACAACATTATCCTCACTAATGCCTTCCCCTCCAATTAAATCTGTAACTGTTAATTACTGTAATTAGCAAACCAAGACCTTTCCCTCTCTCTTTATCTCTTGTTACACCTCTTGTTTTCATCAGCGTCTAAAGATAAGCTACAGTCATGAGGTGTGAGCGTGCTTTGCTATGAAAACGTGTAACATTGTGAATTAGGGGTTTTGCGTATCAACATTTGATCTCGAAGCAAAATGACACAGATTAGAGCCAGATGCCCATTTAACATTAGATTTAAAGAAATATTTGGACTGTGCTTTTTAATTTGTGCCTAAAGCAACAAGCTTGTTGTATTCTGTAACAGTGAAAGTGCTTTAATCTTTAAAATAACAGTTGTTTCCTTTGATGTTGTCTTAGTGACAGTTAGTAACATTAACAATGAGGGATTCCGGGGCATCAGGGGTATATTATATCTATTGTTCTTTTGAGAAAAAAACACTTTAATCTTAAGATATGGACCCGAAATGCCTACCTCACAAAGGTTGTAGTTGGTTGAATGATTCATTTATTAATCATAAGCTCAGTTATTTGGACACTGATTGATTCGGTTCATTTGAACAAATCATATGATTCAGTTATATTATTAACCCTTTTGTGTCGTTGGGGATGTTTTCAGCCACTTCAGGGGGATTTTGAGTCCCACATTTTTGACAATTTTTTTTACACACATTTTTAGAAAATTATTTTTCTAAAGATGCACTTTCGGCACATTCACTACCTTTTCAGCCACGGAAATAAACAGCTCAGATCAATATTGCCATATTTTTTATTTTTATTTTTTGCTCAATTCTATCTTACTCAGCTCTAACTACAGTTAACAATTTGGTAAAGTAAAATTAACTGCCAAGCTTAACTCTGACCCCCACTTTCATTCAGAATGGCAAAATAAAAGTAACTGTTCAAATTAAATTGCTTTACTTTACAGCTAAAAATTAAAAATAAGCAAAGCCTGTTAACAAATTGCAAAGTTTGGCCTCCAGAGCTACTTTGAGGGGGATTGATTGTTTTAATACACAAAATCTTAGCAGCTGGCCATAAGTGTCACTCAGTAGTGATTTGAGTTATAGCCATAGAAAAGCATTTTAGCTCATTTTCTTTTCTTTTGCCTGTTCTCAATAATCTAGACAAGATGTACTTCCAAGAAGGAAACACCCTTGACCCTTTTACAATTTTGACCATTGGCTAAGAGGCAACATGCCAAGAATTGTTAGAAAATTCAAAATTAGCAGCAAAGAAGTAAGCAAATGGTTATTTATCTTCCATTATGGAATAACTTTTCCATTTAAGATTGTTAAATAGAAATCACCTCACTTTAAAACATCTGTTAATATATGAAGTGACATGGAATTGTGTGAGGCGAGGATGAAAAAAAAATGTAGGGGAATTTCTGCCAACCCTAGCCACTCTTTCTTGTTCATTCACACTAGCTTTGTGCGCTTGAGCACCATGTAATGGTTTTAGAGCGCTATTGCTGAAATAATTGCGAGCGAGTGGGTTCTGCAGTGCATGTGTATTCTCTGTGATTGAAGCTCTACAGGTTTCCCCGCCTCAGGATGCTGAAAACAAGGCAATGCTAATCTGTAATTTGGATTGTAGCATTTTCTCGGAATGAAAGAAAGACGAGACCCTTCTGAGGCAGCTCTCTCTCCCTCATTCTCTCTCCTATAGCTTCAGGCGCTAGAGTCTTAGCTGGAATCACTGCAGCCAAATTTAAATGATGGACTGTCAAGTCTGGCACAGAGGACACCATTGCAAAAAGTCATTTCTTTGGCATTGGATCACGGCCCAGCTCTATGTTCCTAACACTGCTTTTGTTGTTTATCAACATGCCCTTGCACATGCATGCATAGAAAAAAGGAAGAAGACACGCATATGTGGGCATCTGACATGCAGGAACACCCCAGCGCACTCGCATATCTCAAGGAAATGGAAATTCTAGGCAGAGAGAGGATTCTGGGATTAGTGTGTCTGCATGTTACAGCAATATTCATGTCTGTCCAAAGCTTTTTATTCTCGCCTTGCATGCAGTCATGCTCGTGTGTGTGTATGTGTGTGTGTGTGTGTGTGTATATAATGATGGTAATACACCAGAACCTGCCTTTGTGCATGTGTATGGCTGTGTGACCTGGTTTTACACACTTCTCTGTTGCCTAATTAGGCAGTGCCGAAGAAGGACGAGGCGACTTGCATAGATTAGTTGCCTGTGGGTATTTCATAAGTGCCTTTCAATGACACATTTGCATTATTTGCTGGGGGTGTACATTAAGAGGCACACTACCTTGGCCACAAATGAAGGCCAGAAGCTTAATAAGACAAGAACAAATAACCGAAGCAGATATTTTCATGAAATATGACAACACAAAGCAGTCTAGAAACTAGGAGCCTAAAAATCCTCAGAGAATATGGGAATATCTATAGATGTTTTACATTTGAACATCTATACCTAAAGAAACATGTTAATCACATGTTTTTTGCTTTACATTATGAATTTGAAGCATAATACTAGCAAATAGTACGTATTTGTTAAGTTGCTAATTCCAGCAAGCGTCATGCTACTTCATGTCGATATTACGTTAATCTGACAAGATGTAATTACATATCATCTGTATTTTGAGGTCAAAATTTTTCGGTTCCAGATCACTTCTTGTTCCAGGATGCTTCATGCCTGTACAGACCGATTGACATTGAGATTCGCTTCAATCTTTCGATGGCTTCTCAGCAAGGTGCTCTTTGTCTAACTCAAGGAAATATTGATGCAATGACGCTCCCTGCCTGAAGATGGCGATTGCGGGACAATAGATGCCACATGGGGAACGGGAAAGAAGTAGACAACGACAGAAAAGAAACAAAAAAAAATCATGGATGTTGAGCGGTGTATACTGTTGGTGGCTGATCACAGGCAGCTGTTTGACAAAAAATAGAGAAAATAGAGGATTTGAGGTGCACTATTAAAGTTTCAAGTGCGAAGCTGTTATGTGGGAGGAGCCCCACCGAGGGACTCATTACGTACTATTCACGTCATCAAAAGAGCCAGCTTTCATTGCTCGTTCTCCTTGCGAAGAACTGATATGGCAGTGCCAAACTCTTTTTCGTTAGCACCACTCATTCAATCAGGTGTACGAGCTCCCATTGGCACCCATGGTTTTGATACGTTGTCTCACAAAACTTCAAACTGAAAATTTAGATTGGCTTTTGTACGCTTCCTCGTTTGCTCACCAAATATATTTGAGATACTAGGATGGTCCATGTAAATGAAGTCGTGAAGTTATTCATATAAGCCAACTTCGACCTGTAGTATGTGAAATATGTACAATACATTTTTCTTCTTCAAATGAAACCCATTCTTAACAGATGCTTGTGGTTAGGTTGGGGTTTTTAGGTCAGAATTTTGAAAGCACAGCATCTCTAGTTGAAGTGCATGCTATTATCTCTGTTAGAATTGATGACACATGCCCAGTTACACCATATAAATGGTATGATAGCAAGCAATGGTGATTGAAAACTGGACAGGCACCCAACCAAACATCAGAAATCTTTCGCTTCTTTTATTACATAGCATAACATAATGCTAAAATACCCATTCATCGAATGGCTATTACTCTGTTGCCTTCAGCAACTTGACCAGTGACTAATTACGCATACAGACCAAGCAAATGATTGAATAAGCTGAGCCTGGTCACAGCCTATGACCCTGTTATATCCAGCTCAGGAGCCCATGCTGACCAGGCCCTGTCAGGTCATGAGTGTGTGTGCGAGAGTGTTGATCTGTGTCACTGTGGCTCTACTTTGGCTGGAATCCACATAGACACACAAGCCGGCCTGCTCTCTGTCCACTGCGATTCTTGGCCCCAGGCCGACTCCATGTCCTGGAGGGTGCACAAACACACATACACACACACACACACACACACACACACACACACACACATGCAAACAGGCAGTGACAGAGGCCCTCTTGTTCAGACCCTCTCACTCTTTCTCTCCGTCTCTGTCGTGTTTCGTCCGTCCTCGCCCTCTGGACTCTCACGCTGTGTGTCACTACAGACAAATGTCAGCTCCTCAATGGGACAGTGATTAATTTTGGTGTGCTTGGCAAAATGTCTACAAGATGTTTGTTTTGGTTATCTTTTCCCACCCCTGTCTTCTTTCCCCTCCTCCACTCCCTCAGCCTGTCACAAAACTCTCTCCAGGGGAGAGGAAACGCATCATCATCTAGAGACATCCAGGCTACCTGAACTGACAGGAAATCCTCTACTCTTGGCTGCTGCCACTTTTAGTCACGTCTCTCTCTCTCTCTCTCGCTCTCTCTCTCACTCTCTCTCTCTCATAGCCTTTTAAAATTCAGACATTGAAACTAAAATGCACCATCTCTCCTTTGTGTGTCTGTGTTGTTGTCACGGTTTGCTGTCAAAAGTCCTGATTAGCTTATCATTCTCTGTAAGCGAAGAGATATTGTATCATGGGCATCATCTTCCTCCTCATCCATGTGGTAGTGATCATCACTTCTCCCTCTCTTCCTGGAAGCATGACTTGGAGAGGCTCAATCCATTAACGCTTACAATTTGTCAAATATATTTAATACAAATTGAAGTAACCAAAGCCAATTTTCTCCACGCCGGTTATTTTCTCTTTTAAAAATAGGTGAACTTTTAAATATAAGTTTGATTCAGGAGATGGAATTACATAACACCCCTTAGAATTCCGGGTTTTTTTATTTTGTTTTACTACTATTTGCTATGATAAATTACCTGCCAATGCTTGATATATTATTTGAGAACATCAGCTTATTTTTTTACAAATATTTTTTTCCATTAACAGTACAAAACATTGTGCAATTATGGAATTTTTTGCCATTTTTTTTTTACTTTTTATGCTATTCAAAAAGCATTGAAATAAAATAAAATTCATAAATTCCCCCAAAAAGCAAATACAAGGTCACAACAATATGGAAATAATATAAAAAAACAATGAGGCAAACCTCTTCTAAACCATAAACACGCTTCCAAGCACTTCTTGTGCCATAGAGCTTTTTTGTGGCAGAACTTTGAAAAACACAAGCCATATCACAAGTCTTGTACTTCCTAGTGTTATCACTATTTTTTGTACCACAAGATGGTACTAATGGCACTAATTTGGGGTTTGTAAAATGATACTGAAAGATGATGTCAACTTAAATGATATACACCTATAAACATGGTGGGTCACGTCATTAAATGCATTATTTTATATGATGCAATTAGTGAAACTGATTGGACAAAATATTAAGCATCCAGAAATGTTTTTTTTTAATAATAGTCCCATTCCTCAAATCTGTTTTATTATTTATTTACAATTGTTTGAACTCAGACCTGTGATATTACCCAGGATCGAGGTATTGATGTCATGTTACAGCTTTATTTCGGCTCTTGGTGCTTTATATTATTAACATT